>LPNX010560825.1:688725-808300 GCA_001517045.1 Pseudotsuga menziesii
AGTCGTACTAGTGTTTTGCAGACCATTAGACTATTGTAAAAGCTGAGCTCTGGTTCTGTTATTAGCGGTAGCAATCTTACTATAACCAGTAGCTAGCTTATAGAGTATGCATGTAACAATCTGCAAGGATCGACAGAGAGGGAAGAGTATATTGTAGGAGAGCAATATAGATAGAAAGAAGATCTAAGAGAGAAGATCTTGAGCTGCATATGTGGTGCAACAGAACTATGTTTTACCTTCCCCTGAGCTATAAGAAAATACAGTTCTGTGGACGTAACTTCCATCCTGGAGGTGAACCACATTAAAATGGTGTGTTATGTGATTGGATTATTTGCTATGTTTACTTATGCAGTTCACAGTCATTTCATGGATTTTGGTTACAGTTTAATGAATGAATGTGTTAATCAGTTCACAGTAGTATAGAAGGAAAAGTATAAATCACAGTCTTTGGCATGTTGTATGTGGTTCATTTATGCTTTGCATAAAACAGTCACTAGTTGTAGTATTGATTAGCCTTGTATGTTGAGTCTTGCACGTCAACACGAGCAACACTAAGTGCGCTAAACCACGGAGGTAGGATATCACAGAGAGGTGATACCGCATCGGCAGAGGAGTTGCGGTGCGCGATACCGCAGGTTGAGGACTTAGCGTTGGGCAAGAGCTGCGTGTCGCACGGTGCGCGGCGATGCGGTAAGGTTGGAGATATCGTGACTCAGGGAAAGTGTGCGACATAGAGAGGGAACGCACGGTGGTATAAAGTTATACCTCGCGGCTAGAAGAGATGTGAGACGAGGAGATTACACGACATGAGCAGAAGGTTGCGTGACGCACAGAGGAAGAGACCTCGCAGCTAGAAGGGCTGTGAGTCGCAAGTAGGACTACCGCAGAACCTGGTCCAAGACGCTTGAGTCCTTGGCCAACCCATTAGGATCACCTCGGGTGAGACTTCAGGCCGCTTTGCGGTCTGTCGCCGAAAGGGCCGGTGAGCTAGGGGTGTTGTTGGTTGATTATAGTTAACCCGGTTCTGCCCATACAAACCAACAGGGGGACTACAGAGATTAATCCTAGAAGCTATACAGGAGAACAGACTACTAAGCACATAATAGGAAATCTTGTGATTTTGTACTTTGTAATTTTTTGCAAGTGAATAAAATTACACTGTCATTTTATGCTATGTTCTATGGTTATTCATCAAATGTATTTCATGAATTTTAGTCTTTCTTCCATCTATTTGTCATACTGATTATTGGTTGTTTACCTACTGATGTGTTGGTTCACGTATTGATTTTTCCTTACGATATTGACACATTGAATGTGCGTTGAATGAATGTTTTTGTTTGATTCGCATGCTCTATTTCATAGCTGATGATTAGTCATTAATCCTTGATACTGATTTGTTAATTAGTATTACCTCTTGGACATGTTGTACATCTATATCATTTTGGATGAATATTTGCAATTTTAATTGTTTAGATTTATTTGAAGTTGGTTAAAGAGATTGATCTTGATTTACATTTTTGTACGTTGAGTAATTAGTTTATTCTTACCTATTATATCTTATAACTTCCCTATTCTAAATCTGTTATACACGTTGTTTAAGTTTTCTTAAACAACTAGCCTAGGAATTAGTTACTTTAAAATATTTCTCACTTGTCCTAAGAGAATATCTTATTGATATTGAAAACCTTTGTACGAGTGGAGTCCTCGTATCCATATTATTTAGTCATCCCAAACAACTCGGGGATATAATCATCTCTACACGGGATTGATTCGAATCCTTTTTGGTTTTACTATTTCCTTCTGTTGACTTCCTTGTAGATTTTCCAGCAGCCTACAAGCCCGGGTCATTAAAAAATGGTGCTAGAAGGAGGTCCATTATGAAACATGTCATGACAAAACACTAATAAATGTGCTCATCCCAGATCACCTATCATTACTAGGAGCCACATCCAAGATTCTACATTTGCAACTCATCCTCCAAATGGTCAGTCACCAATCCGTACCACTCCTGTCTCAGAAAGATCCACTGCAAGAACTGAAACCCTTTTTACACTACCCAGTTGTGGAATCCACACTTTAGAATAGTGGATAAAAATCAATAATGATATTACTACAAGGGTGGAACCAAGAACTGAGGTAGTTCATAGTATCTGAAACGAAGTTGTCTTCTCCTCTTTTAACTCTTACCTCGCATGTTATTACTCAAAAGGGAGAGACTCCTTAATCCCAATCAAGTCCACTGTTAGAAACTGCATACCAGTCCACAAAATATCCAATCCTTAACGATCAGTCTAGTGGAGTACCACCACCCACACCACCTCATTCATCTCCATCTTCATCGGAAGAATTCTTAGATAGTGAAACGTCCTCAAAATATTCAGATCCACCAGAGAGACCAATGGATGATGACCTCAACAAACCTTGGATTAACTTGGACAAAGTCCTTATCCTCAGGAAATTACATAAATTTCCAAAAAACCCTAATAAGTGGCTTCCCAGGTTCAACCCGGATGATAGGATCCCTGCTAAAGATCATGCCAAGAACTACATGCAATCCAATAGATTGAGGAGTGTGATACATGAGTATGTGTTGTGTAGAATGTTTCCTTACTCTTTTGAGGAACAAGTTTCCACTTCGTAATTTTGTTTGGAAGGTGCTTCTATTAATTCTTGACAACAGTTTGAGGCACTATTCCTCCAAAAATTCGAAGATGATAGTACCCCATAGGACCTTGTCATAGAGTTATCCTCTCTCAAGATAAAACCAAAAGGAGTCAAATATTTTAATCAAAGGTTCTCCTTTCTAAAGAACAGGATCCCTGTCACGGTTCTTCCCGCCAAAGAACTCTTGGTATCCTATTACATTAAGGAATTAGAGGAATTTTGAGGTCTAAAATTGGCCTCCTAAGGAAAATAATAAAATAAAATTTTAAATAATAAAATAATAAAATAATATTTATTAATTTTGGAGGAAGAAAGACAAAAACTACTTTTTGTGTTCATATTTTTGACATATCTCTCTGTGTTTTTACTCAAATTTTGATCGGGAGAGCTCATTGGATGCGGAATTTGATTATGCATCCAATGAGTACCCACACTACATACTTTTTATGGACCCCTCTACCCAAAAACAAGAAATACCTGAAAAATTGTGATGATGACATCATCATCACATTTTTTCAGGTATTTTTTGTTTTTGGGGTAGTGGGGTCCATCAAAAGTATGTAGTGTGGGTACTTGCTGGATACAGAATTAAATTCTACATCCAATGATCTCTCTTGATCAAAATTTGAGTAAAAACATAGGGAGATATGTCGAAAATATGAACAAAAAAGTAGTTTTTTTTATGACAAATATGTCAATTCAACCATTATGGTTGACTCATTTTATTGAAATTCGATTGGTTCTTGAATTCCAACTCACAAGAAATTATTGTTGGCACGTTTTCTTATAAGTCCCATTTTAGACCCCGAATTTCCTCTAATGGGTTTACCTACAACAATTGCCATGTGGGTTAAGCCTAATAGTAAGACTACTCTGCAAGCAGTTTTTGCATAGGTTGTCATGGTAGAGAAAGATATGTTCGATCTCAAAGATAATCCTGATCTAGAGTCAGACCAGCCTTCTACATCCAGGAGAAGGCATGAGAATATTCCTAAACCCACAACTCTAAACAAAGAGCCTTACGAAATGGATAACATGAAAAAACTCTTACAAAATATTTCTAATGACATGGTAGATCTTAAACGAGCTAGCAATGATAATCACATGAAAAATAGAGGTTTGGAAAGGACACTACTTATATGACCTTACCAACCTCCACAAAATCAACCTCCTCCAAATCCTGGGGAGACACTCACCTCTCATGAGATCTATTCTAATACTAGACAAGAAGCTACAGAGACAATGCCTCCCATTGAAGAACAAGATCCACATATAAATACTGTTAATTGTTTTTTAGAGATGCCAATGGCAGAGGAGGAGGAAGACACTGAATCTGTATTTGGTTTGCAACATTCCTACAACACCAAAAGTAAAGGTTTGAAATCACAGGACAATCCACCGTCGACATCTGCTCTTAATACAGGTAAACCAGTACCACCAAAAGAAAAGGTAATCCCCAAAGTCGAGTATAATTTGGTAGACGATTTAAAGAGGGATAAAGGAAATATTTCTCTTTTTGAACTTCTCAAAATACCATCCATTAGAGAAAATTTACCTAAGAATATGGTGTTAAATAAATATAAAGAAGCTTAGAATCATAATTTGGAAGTTTGCACAAAGCCCGATGCTCAAAATTCCGGTACAAAAAGGGTCCCACATTTTTTGCTAACTTTTGAGATTTTTAACAGAAACGTCCACAATTGCATGATCGATTTAGTGGAATCATGAAATGTTATTCATGTGTATCTGTGTAGAAAGTTAAATGCAACTTGGGAGTCTTGTCCTACTCAAATAGTTCATTTATATAGATCTAGAGTATAGGTCATAAGGGAGCTCAAGAACGTCCTTTTAACATTGTCTGTGGACCCTAGAATACATCAGACGATGGATATTGTAGTAGTTGATGTTCCTAAGACATATGGTATGTGGCTGAGTAGATACTAGTTTGAGAAGAGGGAAGGATACTTTGCTACTGACTGGTCCCATTTGTGGATGCCATATAATGGAAGGCCTAATTAGATTAAGATTAAAAGGGAGCCTTTCATGAAGCATACAGTCACATATCTAAATGATCCAAGTGAACCCGCAGTCTTTGTGAATACATCCATTGAAAAATACACCCTCGACTCTTACTTTGGTGATTTTCCTCGTGACTCTTCCCCTAATCAGAATATTGATAGACTATAAAAAATTGACAATTGTAAGGCTATCCCATTTTCTATAGAAATTGTACATAATGTATTTAATGAAATATGAATTTTAGATTAGATCTTTCCTCTTGGAAACTTTTCTTTGATGGATCTAAATCCAAATATGGTGCTTGTGCAGGTTGTGTACTCATGGATCCTAAGGGCGCCAAATGGATGATCGCTTGTAGACTAGAATTTGAGTGTACCAACAACATTGCTGAATACAAATCTCTGGTACAAGGGCTCAAGAAGGAAATAGATTTGGGAGCACAAATAATTCAATGTTATAGAGACTCCGAAATCATAGTCAAACAGGTGAGAAACCATATACATTGTTTATCTCCACATATTTTTAATTATCATAAGTTAGTTAGGGACATGACAAGTTCATTTAAAGCCTTTAACATTAAATATGTCCCAATGTCACAAAATTTCGATGCAGACCTTTTAGACAACACTGCATCTAGGCTCATTCCAATCGAGGGCCTCTCTCCTGCTACCTTTTCTATCAAACTCATGTACAGGCCTTCCATACCTGATAATGTAACTAGTTGGAAAATATTTGATGATCATGTTTAGATATTAGACTTCCTCATAGCCCAGGACACTTTTAAAGACTTTGTTATAGATGGAGTTGAACATGAAAAGTCTATGTCTGATGATAATTTTCCTTCCAACTTGATCCCTAAATCAGTCCTTAATTTAGAAAAAATATATGATCTACAAGATAAGTTCAAAGGAAATCCAAACTAAAAAACTCATAGTTCTAATCTAAATTATAAGACTGTTAATCCTGGTAATGAGCAAAACCATCAGCTCACTAATATAGGGCTTACTTGTTCTCCTGAAGAGGAGAGAGATTTAGTGAAATTATGCAAAGAATACAAGGATGTTTTCACATGGAATTATGATGATCTCAAAACATTCGATTCTTCTATTATGCAACATAACATACCCCTATGTCCCAATGGAATACCCTATCAACAAAATATGAGAAAGATGAATCCTAGTCTCAAGACATCCATCAAGAAAGAGCTTGAGAAACTATTGAAAGCCATAATCATTTTCCTTGTCAGACACATGCATTGGATTTCCATCTTGGTCCCTGTCCGTAAAAAGAGTGGAGAAATTAGACTGTGTGTAGACTTTCAAAATTTTAATAGAGAATCCGAAAAGGAGAACTACCTTGTTCCCTCATTGGAACAAATTTTGCAAGGAATTTCGAGTGCAGAATTTTTTTCTCTACTTGATGGCTTTTCAGGTTACAATCAGGTTCTGGTCATGACCTCCGACCAACTTAAGAATTCCTTCAGAACACCCTATGGCACTTTTTCCTACAAGAGAATTCCTTTTGGGCTAATCAATTTTGGTGTAACTTTTCAGAGAGCTATGGATATAGATTTCAGAGGTTTGATGTAGAACTCCGCCATTCTTTACTTAGATGATATAATAACTATATTTTCTAAAAAACGACATGATAATTTGTTTGAATTAAGGAAAGTTTTTGAAAGATGTATGAAGCAATCATGGCATTACTTTGAACCCTAAGAAATCATTTTTTGCAGTCACAGAGGGAAAAATTCTAGGATTTATTGTTTCGAAGGGTGGAATAATAATTGACCCAGAGAGATCTGAAGCAATTGTAAAAATTGGGCTCCATATCTCAAAGAGATCCATGCAATACTTTATGGGAAAGATTAATCTTGTTAGGAGGTTTGTTCCCAATTTTGCACAAATTGTTAGACCACTTTAGGACATGATCAAGAAAGATGTTGTGTTTAAATGGTCTGACATCCAAAAGGATGTGTTCTCTAACATCAAGAAGGCTATAATGGATTCTCCTGCATTGATTCTCCCTGTTTTCTCAAAATATTTTATTTTATATACTTTCTCTACTGATTTTTCTTATGTTGCAATGCTCACTCAGAAAAATGCAGAGGATGTAGAGATCCCGATTTCTTTCATGAGTTCTACATTTGAAGGGGCTGAGTTAAATTATACACAGGTGGACAAGTAAGCGTATGTTGTTTATAAATATTTGAATCATTTCAGGCCTTATTTGTTGAATTCAAAGACAAAGCTGATTGTCCCATACATAGGCATAAGAAATGTGTTGATCCAAAAGGCGTTAGGAGAAAAAAGAGCTCACTGGATGACCATGCTCCAGGAGTATGATTTGGATATTAATCCTACCAAGATGGTCAAAGGGTAGGGTTTATGTTTACTGGTATCCCAATCCAATAACCTAGAGCAGGAAGGACAATGGATTCAAGATGAATACATGTATGTTGACACTATTGACGTTATTTCTTCTCTATCATCAGAATGGTATGATGATATTAAATTTTATCTTATTCACGGGTATGTCTCTCCAACCCTCAAATTCAAGAAGCATAGGAAATTGAGATTGAAATAAATACCCTATCAATTCATTGATAATGTGTTGTTCCAGAAAAAATATGATGGTTCTTTCTTAGGTGCCTTGAAAAACCAGAAGCTGACAAAATTTTGGTTGACATGCATGCAGGACCTGCGAGTGGACACTTCTCAGGAGAAACTACAACCCAGAAAATGTTAAGATAAGGATATTATTGGCCCACATTATTCAAATATGTGCATAAATTTTTCATAAAATGTGAGCCTTTCCAAATATGTGTTGGCAAATTGAAGAAGCCAACCTTTCCCCTTCAATCTGTCACTGTCCAATATCCATTTCAACAATGGGGAATGGATTTTGGTGGTCCCATTACTCCTCCCTCTACGTTGCAGCATAAGTACATTTTGACTGAAACAAATTATTTTACTCAGTGGGTAGAATAAATCCCCCTTAAGGTCGCTAATATAAACTTAGTTATATCCTTCCCGGAGAGTAACATTGTTACCAGGTTTGGGGTGCCTGAATCTTTGGTTTTTGATAATGCCTCTTATTGTAATTTGATTGATCTCACTCAATATTCCCTTGAAAGGGATTAAAGTGAAATATTCTTCTAATTATTACCCCAAGGTAATGGTTTGGAATAATCTTCAAACAATAATTTGAACAATATTTTAAAGAAAACGGTGGCCACCAACCAGAGAGATTGGCATACAAAGATTTTTAATGCCTTATGGGAATACCGAATTACTCCTAAGGTAGATATAAAAAATTCTCCCTACTACGGCCTGGTCTATTGCAAAGAGTCTGTATTACCATTAAATATTCTTCTCCCATCACTACACATTGCATAATCTTGCTAACATGATGATGAGTCCTCCTGTCTGCAGGATCAAATTAACACTCTTCTTAAACTAGAAGAGGAGAGGGATAAATCCAGGAACAAGTTATATCACCAACAACAACTGGTAAAAATATGGTTTGATGATAAATCCTCCACTAGTCAATATTTTCAGATTGGGGATCTAGTGCTGAAGTGGGATAGACCCTACAAAGACAAAAGAGACTATACCAAGTTTCAGCGTCTGTCGTTGGGGCCATTCATTATTACAGAAAATCTTGGCCCTGGTATTGTCTTCTTACAGACATTGGAGGGTCTTTTTGAAGCCTATCCAATGAACATCCATCTCCTCAAGAAGTATTTTTCTTGAGGTAAGTTCTTATTACCTGTATATAGGTGTGGTTTTGATTGATTTCTTGTTTCTTTTCTTTACAAAACATTGCATGCTTACAAAAACTAGTTGCATTTGGTAAAAGTGTTTTATCCCTAGAATTTTTTGACTGAGGAATTTGAAATTGGATATGTTGGAAATCTCCACCCAGCTCATACCCAGCTGAATCTCTTCATGGGAATGCAATCCAGAATCTATGCTAGATTTTAAAATTGAATATTTAGTTCTTATGATCAATATATTTATCTATCCTCATAATGATGATTGAGTTTTTAGGAGTACTCTCGTATTCTTGCCTGATGTTTTAGTGATTATTGTAAACATATATTTAACAACCTCTTTAACTTGTGTTCTTTTTTGATCTCACCTCAATCATCTTGGAACTAATAAAATCACCCCAATAACTGTAAGATGCAAGATATGGGATCTTATCACAATCAAACCTATCATGTTCATAGACATGCTTAGTGAATGACATTACCATCAGTTGGTTCCCAATCTAGGGTAATGGCTTGCAATTTGCATTTGTAAAATTGTTTTTCTTTTCTAATATAACTTGTTGTATTCAAGGACAGGGGGTCTTATCACAAGCCACCCTGACCATGTTCATGGACTGTACTTGGACTGAAATTACTAATAGGTGGTTACCATACCACGGTAACTGCTTTTGGTATAAATCCAAAAGACAAGGAGTCTCTTGACAAAGCTAGCTTGTTCAGTTTCCAAGTAAGACCTGTGTGTGGCATTGTTCCTCACCAGGGCAGTTATCTTGTTGCAACTAAGTTTTCATTTAAAAGAAGAAAAGAAAAGAAAAGAAAAGAGTTGTCGTAAATATTCCTAATTAAAATCCATTCTCAAGGTGATTACTGGTTTGATGATCATGAGATAGATCCAAGGTTTTTATGAGTATCTTATCTAAAATTTACCTTTTTACTGGCATCTTGCTTGTAGGGATATCTTATTACTTTTGAGACTTGTTCATTTGTTGAGTATCACTAGCAGTGGTTATGGAATTGTGAGATGCCAATTGTATTTATTGTTATGCTAGGCCTAGTTGTGTTTTCCTCTAAGTTTGTTGTTTGATTATGAATTGAAAAATATTTGTACACTGACATATCTTGTTTGAAAATTTTATGTGGAACTGCACAGATAACTGCTTCTCCCAACGAGCTGCCATTTTTTGCTAGTAGCAATAGATCCCATTTTAAACTATTAAAATGGGAGCCCCATTATCCTTTAATTGACTTTTGAAGCCATAATTTTCTTATGGGAATTTTAAATTGTAAGAATTGTGTTTTAGACTTAATTAATTTTCCTTATAAACCTTGTTTTTTTGGGTTTTGCGGATTGGGGAAGTGCTCTTTTCCTTTTCCACATACTTTTGATGTTTTCGCAACCCACATTCAACAACCTGCAATGAAGATTATAGAAGTCATTTTTTTGGGGTTTTTTTCGGAATTTTTTTTCCTGCATCTTGCAACCCGCAATTGTGGCTCGCAGGAGTTTGAGTTTTATTTCAACAATTTTTTTGTCTTTCCGCAGCCCGCAACTTGCGAAGAGGACTATGGATGGCGAAAATTGCTTTCTAAAATAAAACTCTTATCTTCTGTTTTCGACTTCCACATTCTGCAAAGGCGGATTACAAAAGGAAGAAAAGTCATGGTTCACCCATTTTGTTTTTATTTCGGTTCCACCTTCCCCATTTCACAAAGGAAGATTTGCTGATCATAGAACTTTAATAATTTCCTTGGTAAATAATTTTGGTTCCGCATTTCGTATTCTGAAAAGGCATATTATGGAAGGCAGAAATCATAAAATCCAAAGCTTTTTGACTCTCTTTACTTCCGCATTTTGGTTTCTCGCCTTGATCTCATCCGCCCATTTATGCCAGATCTACAACCTAGATCTATTTTTCCATTTCATTTTGGGCTATTGTATCCATTCGAATTTATGAAATCTTCACCATTTCACTCATGTTTTTTACTGCGTTTGAAGATTTTACTGCGCATTTTTCTCGATTCGATCTTACAAATTTTCTGGCCCTCAAGCTTCCCACCGGTAAGTGCTTATCCTTCACGACTGTTTTTCTGTTATTTCCAAACCGTGGTAAGGTTTTTTAACGATGGTTGCTAAATTTCAATAAGAAATTGCTTCCACGATGTCTAGAAATATGGGGTTGAAGACTGATTTGTAGGAGCAAAAGAGGAAAGACCCCAACGTTAGTATATTGACTGATACCAGTGGGCATGTCTCTGAAACCCTTCACTTGGACTGGTTGAGGATTTATTCAATTTTCGACAATGATGATTTTTTTACAATTTCCCATGACCATCCTGCATATGCAAAAATTAGGAGTTCCTAGCTCCATTACATTGCTACTTGACCTCCTTTTATGCCCTACATGGACCCAATTAAGTGGCAATCAGACACACAAGCCCTAAGGAGCGTTCCTTCGATGACCATACTCATACCCCAGTGTCCTATTTCCATCCTGATGTTTTTTCCAGGGCTTATGCACTCATACCTCCTCGACAACTTTTGAGTTCTAAATTTCTTGATGAGGCCCTGTCCCGATTTAACCTTGAGGAAGTAGTAAAATCATGGATGGAAAGCCTAGCTGAATATGTCCCGAAGCCAACCAATTCTTACCCCGTTTCCTATTTTAGGGAACCCTTTTCATTGCTTGCAGCCATATTTTTCTAGTTGTATGGATTTCCAAACTGTTCAATGTTCAAAGATGAATGGGTTCTTGTAGCCCACCATATATTGCTTATAGGTGAATGCTTTAATTGGGCACATATTTTATCTATGAATTTGAAAGAAGAAATTGAGAAATATTAGAAGACTCCAGCCACAAGGAAACCAACATTCTATATGTCGTGTTATGTTATGGATATGTTTTGCGCAACTTCTGCTTTTTCGGCCATGGGTTGGAACTGGAGTAAAACTTCAGCACCGATACATATCTATTGTTCAGACATATGGGAGGACAAATTCGTTCCCTAAATTTATTAGAATTGTGACCTATTTCTAGGGTCAATGTACCCCAAGATATTCAAGGTAGACGCTCCAACTTTTTCTTAGAGGGCCAGAGCATTGATCGCTTTACATGGTGATTGGTATGTGGGAGAATATTTTTACTACATTTGAATTTGGGGAAGCAATACAGTTCACATGCTGCTTAGAATAGTTCCATATCAAATGGTGTTACAGGAGGTAGCATGTCAGACTATGATCAATGGGGTTTTTCCCAAACTTGCACGGTCCAAAAGAAAGGCTTGGCCCAAATTTCTCTTGAACTTAGATTCTCTCATTCTGTAAACCACTCACAGAGCTATCTTGGGTAAACAAATTTATTGTATGAACCTCGGGGAAGCACCCAAGAGGATGCATGACCCCAAGTCATATCTGGCCAACCTCTTTGTGCAGGAGGCATGCCAGGTTTCAATATGCTCATCGAGATGAACCTAATGACTCAATCTACAGAGAAATTATTGATTTATAGGATGCATTGAGTAAGGTTGCTGATCCAAATGTTAAAGCACATGTCTTGTCTTCAAATACCTAAAGGATCTTAAGGATTCCATTCTCCATTAAAAACATGTAAAAATGACAATAGAGGAGAACCTTCAGAGGAAGAATATGGAAAAGGAGGAAAAAGAGCAAGCAACAAGCTCTTATTCTACCCTTTCTATTCAATCAAAAGACAAGGGTAAGGTTTTTTTGGAAGTTCCTACAAGAAATCATCCTTCTCACATGATAGAGACCCTACACAAAGGGACATAGTTCAAGAAAAACCTTAAAAATCTTAGGTCACAGTTGTAGAAATGAACAGAAGAGGTTGAATCTCAACCTAAGAACTAGAAGACTCAACTCATTCCTGAACAGGTACAGGTACAAAAAGCACCAACTGCTGATCCAAAACGATGCCTCAGGAAGTGTCTAGGGAAGAACAAGCAGTGCCACTAGTCCAAATTGCTCAACAAGAACAAGTACCTATGCAGGTTCCTCCAATTCAGTAGGTAGAACCTTCACCTCAAGCTAATATTGAAAGTCATGAAATACATAGTGTTTTGGAGGAATAACGTGGCCCTTCTGCTTGCCCTGTTAATATACTTAATTCCATGACATATTCTATCCCCAACACCCAAATATCTAAGAATATGTTTGATTCATCATTTTATCAATTTTCCTTTTCTGAATTAAATTTATCCCCAATTCTTGAGGTTACCACCAAAACTCCTTTGATACTAATTTATGTGCCTAGATCTACCTCCCCTCTTACTTCACCTATTCCTTCGACCTCCTTAACACCTTGCATAATGCCAACATCCCCATGTTCTCATTTTCCCCAATTAGACATTCCTTCCATCCCTACAATTGCTTCCCCCCAAATTGATACACTTATCCTAACTTCTTCCTCCTCCCTTGCACCTATTTTCCCTACCTCTCCTATGATCATTTCACCTATTAGTGTGGAAATCCCTGTTTCTCAATATCAACCTGACCCCCTGGTCACTCCTCAACAAGAAATCATCTCAATTTCAGAAGAGATGGTATATTTTGGTGAGGATGTTGTAGTCTCCCTGGGAAAATATGTTTGGAGCGGAAAAGATAAAGCGGCGATGAAAATGGGAACCAAGAGGATTAGGTAAGGCATAGTCAAACATTTAGCTTCTCTCAACCAAGTTATTTGGAAGTTGGATTCCCCTGATATAAAGACAAGGGATTTAGATACAATGGCTGCCATGGGGGATTTTGCAGGAGCCAATTTTGATTCAGTTACAAAGCTGAATAAGGAATTTCTGGAAAAAGAATAATAGCTGCAGAAGACCAAACAAGACTTAGTGGTAGCTGAGGCACATAGAAAACAAGAGGCTCAACTTCTTAAGAAAGAACATGAATACAAGTTGAAGTAATTACAGAAGAAGAATGATTATCTCAAGCAACAACTTGAGAAATCATATGTTCTGAATCAACAACAAGAAAATAAGATTGCTACCTTTGAGCAATAGTTCAAGGACTCTTAGCTACTTTCAGATGCTTCCTCTTTCTCCAAAATGATAGTAGAAGAGTTTAATCAACTAGGATTCAAGGTCCATGATGAATTATATCAGTCCATGGCCAATTTGTACAGAGGTTTCAATGAATACATGAGCTATATAATACCTTTGAGTGTTAATCTAATATCCTTTAAGATCATAATACTCACAGGAGAGAAGCATCCAAGGCCTTCGACAATGTACTAGAGTGGCAGAAGCACATCAAAGACATACCACATGATTTTCCACTCATGGATAAAATTCATACCATGAAGACCAAAGTCACAATTGAGACAAAGGTAAAGCATTTGCAATGCAGTGGAATCCATCATAAAAAATGGACAGATGGCATGAAAAAGAAGGTGGTTTGGTGCTGAGACTTTGCTCATTTTTTTGGACATGCCATTTTTGGATCCGATTGATCATGAAATCCCCCCAAAGCTTAAATTGGAGGAAATCAAAATAGAATTTTCTACAACCAAGGAGCAAATCCAGGAGATCACTCAGCTTAATATGCAAGAAATCATGAGATGGATTGAGATACCCCATACTTTGATGATGAGAATATAGGTGTACCTCCGAGAGTGGAAGAAGATCAAAAAGAGGGAGATTACATCCCAAATATGCTAAACGAAAGTGCACTTGGAACATGCCAAATATCAAGACATAGAGAATGTGATGAACCTAGATGCCAAGTGGCATTCCACCCTTGGAAAACCATGAAACCAAATTATCTTGTAATCCCATTGCTTGGGAAATTTCCTTTTTTGTAAATTTTGTAATATTATTTAAAGGGAGGGTATTTCCCAAGTGAAGGGGGGGGACTAAGGAGATTAAGCCTAGGAGCTATATAGGAGAACAGACTACCAAGCACATAACATGAAAGCTTTTGATTTTGTACTTTGTAATTTTTTGCAAGTGAATAAAATTACACTGTCAATTTATGCTATGTTCTATGGTTATTCATCAAATGTCTTTCATGAATTTTAGTCTTTCTTCCATCTATATGGCATACTGATTATTGGTTGTTTATATACTAATGTGTTGGTTCACGTATTTAGTTTTACTTACGATACTGACACATTAAATGTGCGTTGAATGAATTTTTGTATTGGGTTCACATGATCTATTTCATAGCTGATGATTAGTCATTAACCTTGATACTGATTTGTTAACTAGTATTACCTCTTGTAGATGTTGTACATCTATAACATTTTGGTTAAAGATTTGCAATTTTAATTGTTTACATTTATTTGAATTTGGTTAAAGAGATTGATCTTGATTTACATTTTTGTACGTTGAGTAATTAGTTTCTTATTACCTATTATATATTACAACTTCCCTAATCTAAATCTGTTATACACTCTGTTTAAGTTTTCTTTAACATCTAGCCTAGGAATCAGTTACTTTAAAATCTTTCTCACTTGTCCTAAGAGAAGATATTATTGATTTGGAAAACCTTTGTGCCAGTGGAGGCCCCGTATCCATAGGATTTAGTCATCCCAAACAACTTGGGGATAGAATCATTTCTGCATGTGATTGATTCGAAGCCTTTTTGGTTGGACTATTTCCTTTTGTGGACTGTGTTGTAGATTTTCCAGAAGCCTAGAAGAATGGGCCGTCAACAACCCGCAAACCATCTTCAGGAAGTACAGTCATGCAAAAACCATGGTACTTTTAGTCATAGGATGATGCTTTTAGTATATATTATGTAACGTGGATTCACAACTACTAAATGTGTTAGTAGAAAGCTAATTGATTTTTTTTAATGTACATAGAGAGACAAAGCCTCCATGCTAGATGAAATTATTAGCTATGTAAAATTTCTACAACAACAAGTAGAGAGGTTGTAGCTTCAACCCAAATATCTTGCAATATTGACATTATGTAGCCTATACGTAGACTTTGTTCTTATGAATTAACTATTTTGACAATATTACTTTATAATTATTATTTATGTGTAATATATGTGTGAATGTTTGTAAGAATTTGTGATATATTTCTAGTGTGAATTTTGATTCAATGTGAACTTTGTTTCTATTACAGGGTGCTAGCTCAATGGAAGAGCACTTGCCTTACAAGCAGGGGGTTGGTGGTTTGATTCCTTCATGTCCTACCTACATAAATTAATGACTAATAAAATGACTAGTTAACAATAGTCAATCATTAAATAAATGACCAGTTAATACAACCACTGACTAAATAAATGACCAGTTATCAAAAATTAATGGATAAATAAATGACTAAATGTACTACAAAACAACGATAATTAATGACCCAGTAGAAACAATTAATGAGCTAATAGCAACAATTTATGACCATGTGATGAATAACCAATTTGGTTGGGTGATAAATGACTGGTAATTTATGACCAGCAGTCACATTACCAAATTTAGTCATTTATCGCCCATTTTTAGTATTATTTTAGTCATTTTGTACTAATGTTCCTAGAAGTATGGATCCTACCCATGTGAATAGGTGAGATGAAGCCAGACATGGAGGAAACCGTTTGATTACCGATCATTGATGTACATCATTAACAAATGTGAGGAAACCCACTTATGATGATAATGGGAACCAAAGTACCTAGTCCATCCTAGAAATTGTGTATAGATGTCTTGGAGTCAAACACTTGTAGAATCTCTTGAGTAGGATACATTGATGTATTCCCACTACTTAATAGTGAGAGAACTTGCCACTAATGAAAATGATCCCCAAGGTACTAGCAAGACTCTAAACCTCATTCCCAGATAAAAATGATTTGATTTAGATCAGAAGAGACTCATTGGATGGGAGCAGGGAAAATTTTAGGGGCGAAATTAGAGGGGTTGCAAAAAAGTTGTGGGTGATTTTTCAACATAGAAAAGGTTTTTATAATTTTAATATATTAGCCCATTTTTTTATAAAATCCCTAACTATATTAAATACATTATCCAATAATGGTAAAAACCCAAAACGAAATTTCGCCCTGTAGAAGAAACTTGAAATTACGCGCTCGTCCAGATTTTCGGGTAATGGAGAAGACTGGTTCACCCTGATTTTCGGCGATGGAGCAAACTTGCTGTTGGTTCACCCTAATTTTCTGTGATGGAGAAAAAAACTACTAGTTCACCATTGATTTTCGGTGATGGAGGAAAAAACTGCGGGTTCGCCATCAATTTATGGATCTTAGGAGCAATTTTTCTGGAATATTGGTTGATTTTCCTAAAATCCGCTTAACGGAGTGAATTTTATCATCAATCACTACGATTTTGACCATTTCAGCCCCAAATTTGAGAAAAAATATAATACGGGTCTGGACTCTACAACTCTGCTTCAAGCTTCCGATTCCGGACTCTACAACTTTGCTTCAAGATTCCGAATCCCAGTATGGACTCTACATAGTGCATTATAGAGGTTAGTAACAACCCTTCTAGCTCTTCCTTTTCAGATTTTATGTGCATTACAGAGGTTAGTAAAAATATTATTTGTGGGAAAAAGTGGTTTTATTTTGGACGTTAGTATGTTAGTAATAATATTATAGGATGTATTGCATAGGAAAACTGTTCTAAACCTATACAATGTTATCAGGCTATTTTGTTTTGGTATAATGGCTAGGAATGAAGAATTGGTACTGCCTCCAAGAATTTATACCTTATCTCATGTAGGAATAAAGCATACACTGGCTCCCCTCTTCTATAAGTTGGATATTTGCTCCGATGCCAACTAGCTATTAATCCTACATAAACTATTTTGGTGAAACAAAAGAATTGAGAAACATTTTTTTATCCCTTAGGTAGATTTAAATACCAGGTATTTTAGGTTGTCTAATGAAGAAAATGTTGCTTTCTTCACTAATGAATTCCATCTTCTTGCACACTGTTGGATCCGTACCACTTGTTGTCCACCTCTCTACATGTCATCGAACATTCTGAAACAAACACAACAATGCTATGATTATATTGGCATGTTCTTGTTCTGTATCTGCTTATGGAACTAAAGAAGATTGATGGTTCATCCGTCCATCTTGGTCTACTGATATAATCCCTTCTTCCTAGGTTTTCCTCATTTGTCTATTGAACTTTAGCATTTAAGTCTTTCCTTACTTTCCTTCCATAGTTTCCACATCTTGAGAAAGAGTGGTGCATACAAAACTGTGTATCTCCAAACAACATTTGGAAATGCCAAAGAAAACATAACAGTTGAATTGAAAGTAGTTATTTTAGTTCTCTTACCGACATGGTCAAAATTTGTTGGTTTTAAGCTTCCAAGTCTTAAAATACCCATTCAAGCCAACTTCTTCACCATACTACAAGCATATTCTAGGGATTGATTCCTTTCATCTTAGAGGTTAGATACCTTAAGGAAGATGCCCTTAATGATGGTGTTTATCTACTAACATATTCTCTAGTGTGATTTTCATCTTTGTATATGATTTCCATCTATGGCCTATCATTGCAAAAAGTGATATATGATAGTTTAATTGCTAATCATTAAAATATTCAATGATGCAATGATGTTGTTAAACAAACAAGTTCACCAGTTTTAGGATCCTTTGACACATAAGCATTCAAACCACCTACAAATATTCTTGGTTCACTTGTATATATGCCTCAAGGAGACAACTTGTGTAAACACTGAAGTAGTTGAGAGTCGAGAGTCCGTGTTTACCTTTCTTAAGATACCATTCGATCATTTTACACATATCATTTTTAATTGACTCCCATAAGTATCTATATAATTGTATCATAAAACCATTTTTCCAATATCTTTATTTGGTTTTGAATCCTATATGGCATTTATAACATCATGTTGTTCAACTTCCCAATCAAGTTGAATATTTTAATTTTTAGAAAATAATGATGGAATGTTTTCAAGCATTTTCCATTATGTTATAATCCAATTCCCCGTGGTTTGAAAGAAAATGCCCGAAGTGATTAAATGCATATTCCTTGATTTCAACACAATCAATGATCTTTCCTCCAGTTTGTGTAGTAATTTCAATGACATTATTTCTTATTTTCCTGGATTTTGACTATATGTTGAAGAAATAAGTATTCTTATCCCTTGACTTTAACCACAAAATGTTATATTTAATTCTCCAATATTATTCCCCTGCTTGATAAACTTATATAAGTCTCTTATTTGTTTCTCTTTCTTCTATTCGTAGTTGCAAATAGAGTTCACCTCTCTCCAATCGATCCTAGACATTCACTAGATTCTCTTGTAACTCCTTGTTTTTATACTAGAGAGAGGCTCTTTATAACTAAGTTTAGCCCATCTTTTGAGATCCCATTTGACAACCTTTAACTTCAATTCCCAAATGTATCTAGGGTATTTCTCCCACTTTTTTTCCAACAATTTTTTACAAATTCTATAGCTTCTGCAGATTTTAGCCATGTGGAACTGAATTTGATAGGTAAACGAGCATAATATATTTTTGAGGCAAAATTGAGTTAAATAGGATTATGATATGAGGAGTAAAAGGGGATGATGGTAGATGTAATTTTCATATCATCTTCAATAAACTTGCTATTTATTAGAAACCTATCCAATCATGCAACAATATGTGTTTATCATGCCCTTCTATTTGACCATGTGTATTTCCCTTGTTTAGGTTTGATATCCATTAAATCCCATTCCTAGATCAAGTATTCTAAATTTTCCCTAAAAGTATATCTTAATAGACTCCATCCTCTCTTCTCTTCTTGAGATAACATAGTATCCAGATCTCCTACAAAAATATAGTATCCCTACCCTACTCCTTTTCTTTGTTTCTTTAGAGTTTTCCAACATTCTTGTTTTCAATATAATGCATTGAGACATAAATATTGAAAAATTTCAAAAGATAGGCAGTAATTTTCCTTAACATTTATTTGAATATCCAATGTTGAGCTTGCTTTACCCCAACTAGTTCTAAGTGTTGATCCTTCCTGATGCCCCTTGGGAATTTGATGCTATTAAACCTAGCTTCCTTTCCACTACCCCCCCTAGCCTTTTCATATCCCTATCTTGCTTGTTAGTCTCCCGGAGAAGAAATATTGTAGGATTTTCCATTTTAATTAGTTCCTGCATGGCTTCCTCTTTCGACCTACTACCCATTCCTATGTTATTCTAGGATACTAACTTCATTATTTGCCAATAGGGGTTTTGGTTCCTCCCTTACTTGGTATACGTGTGACCCCTATTCCTTTTCACAAAAGATTATTTTACGTTGGGATCATATTTTTGTATAAAGTTGAATGAAGGCCAAGTATCTTATCCTTATTAGTTATTTCTTCCCTCAGATATTTATATGGTTTACTTCCAGCATTTCTAGAAGATATTTCCTCTCTCTCCACATTTTTTCCCTCTCCCTCGCTTGATCCTTGTAGAGCTTGTTTCCTTGTTTTGACTCTTGGTACTAGCCGCTATTTATCTTTTCCTACTTCACTAGCTTCACTTGATCCATTACTTGCTCTTCCATTTAAGCTCTAATCTCTACCGCATGAGCATCAATTACATCGAGACATTTGGTGTACAAGGAGGAAAGGCATATCTTGGGTCCTTATCTATTGGTGCCACAATTTATGTGAAAATAGATGGCTGATATTCTTGGTAAAATGAGGAAAATCGATTCTCATAGTGTATCTTGGGGTTAGAAGGGTTAGGATTCCATGCAAATTTTGGGCTTGCAAAAGCTCTTATGAACAAGTCTTTCAACTTCAAATCATTTGGAATGAAGGTTTCATTTGGAGTACTTAGTTGGATATCTCCAATGCTTGTGTAAGATGGCAATTTAAGAGGTCCTCTTCTTAGATAATTTGGTCCAATGTTTTATAATTTTTCTCCAAACTAAGCAGCACTCTGCTACAGAAACTTGATGATCAATGGATACCCAATCCAGCCACAGTCTGCAATAATGTCCAATTGTAGGATACAGAGACACACCAAGAGAACAAGAAAATAAAGGAAGCAATTCCTCTTCATAGAGGTTGTATAGGATTTCTAATCTATGATGAAATAGGCCATTTTCATCATGAAGTAGACATTGTTTTGAATCCTTCCATTCACCCCTGAGTCTGCCCTCCACTGGAATCCTAATTTTAATAGAGTTACTGTCGACAGGTTTCCATTCAAAGCAATGAAGATATTCGTAAATTCTGGTTATGGCTTTCATATCCGTGTGCATTTGGATATGTTTGGTGATAACATCACATCCCTTCCCAAAATCAATAGTCACTCCTAACTATTGGAGGGTCCTCTTGAATTTGTTAATGGGTTTGTTGTAGAATATAATATCAATGAAGGGAAGGCCGTTTAATTGAAAACCACCAGATTGCCAATCAGAATTGAATAAAAACGAAATGCTAGGATATTGGTACCCCCTATGTGTTTTTATCCATTGTCCTTCAGCTATGCTTCTTTTTAATACTTTAGGGAATGTCTCAATATAGTTTATTGTCAAATAATCTATCCACTCTAGGAGAAAAATGACTTTCTCTTTATCAAGAGAAGATGAAAATCCAGGCAAGGAAACATCTGGTGGTCTTAGAAATGGAATATCTATTGCTCCAATATCATTTATGATAAATGGCTCAAGATCTTCTCCACCTTCCAACCCATAAGCACAATTCGGTGGTTTTAGGTAAGCCCTTAACAGAGTAACAAACTCATGTTCAACCCATGGATTTCTTCCAAATAGATTTTCCCACTTGCTTATGGATGTTGGAAAAAGTTTTTCTTTGTAACTATTAACTATATATCCAGAGTCATTGACTACTGGCAAATCTGCTCATAGTGTCTAAAAATATATCCAGTCAATATGGTCCATGGCATAGGAAAAATACAAAAACTAAGTAAAAGTGGCAACAAATTTAGTACTCTTAGAAACCTTAACGTGTTCTACAAGTTGCTTACTAAATTTTGATACAGAAAGCTCAGTGATATGAGGATATCCATTTAACCATCCTCGTAACATTGAATGTCTTTGAGAATCCAATTTTATCATGGCCATTTGAGTGTTAGTGGGAATGAATTTGAACTTTGAAACACGTCCAAACTCCCCACTCCATCTTCACAACCATGAAATATGTTATTATTTAGAGTAAAAATATTGTTTGTGGATATTAGATATATTTGATAAACTAGCCCAATACACTCTATTGTTATCATCAACAAACTTAAAGAGGGTAAATTTTCTGAGAGAAGTCGAAATGCCTTTCTCCCAGTATTAAGAAAGAAAGCATAGAAGATGCACATAGAATTCCTCTGATATATTTGCAACCCAACCAGAGCTGTGAAGAATGCAATGGGAGTACCACAGGTAAGGCACTTATCTCACCCACAAGAATTTCAAGATGCATGTAAACTGATCTTCCTCCATGCAGGAATGTATTATGGATACCCTAGTTGACCATAGAATACTAGGGCTCTCTAAGCCACTTTCAAATGCATTGTCTAAGTTTTCTCTAAATGAAGAAAGTATTCTGCGATCTTGTTTAGCCATAAAACTCTCTCATCCAACAATTTATCACGAGCTACAGGATTCTGAACCACTGAAACGACTAAAACTATCCATTTCACATAGACGACAAGAAAAGTCACTTGTAGACTCTTCACAACAATTTTGAGAGGAAAATGGCAAGCGCGGATAGGAAAAGTTGTCGACAACAAAGACAAGTAGGAAACGTTGTCAACAACAAAGATAATTATTTAGGGAATTTAAGTAAGTGTTAGATTTTAAATTATGTTTTTGGCAAGTCATTGTCCAGTCCAAATAAAACAAATGTGTCTAATTGGATATCCCAACTATACATGTGGGCTTGAATTCCTTATGACACAATATTCGCTCAAGGCCTCATAACCCATAACACTTGAAAAAGGCCTCAAGCTTGGCCAATGACTGGATTAGTTGCATTATTATATAACGTTTTTGGGAGTAACGTTTCCTCATGTTCTGTCTTTAATTTTCCAATTTCTTGTAGATGTTCCTTCATCAATAAACCCATCTGAACTTCATGTTGTCCATCCATTTCAGTGACCTACTACATATGTGTAGCTTCCATTTGAATCATATGTTTCTCTAATTGAGTTTCTAGAACAATTACTTAAGCTTTGTACCTATCTATTGTAGCAATTAACTCGTTGACTGTCACATAATTAACACCAGCAAAGGGAACTCAAATAAGAGGTTGTATCTACTACAATTTATTTTGGATCTTAACTAGCTATGTTCTACACTATCATCTAATTTGGTATTTCTTTTATTGAAGTTTTTTCAACCATTTTCCTTTTAAAATCTCTTTTTTCAATCTCTTTGCAAGATTTACTGAAAAAATAATCTCCCAAAGATACTACAACATCACCAATATTAACTAATTATGGAGAAGAAGAGCCACTTGCTAAAGTAGTAAGTGGTGTACCAAGATTAATAGGGCAAGAAAGCATAGAAATTCCCTAAGTTTTACTAGTATCCTTTCCATAGAGAATAATGGAATTCTTAGTTTCCATGGCCTTAGAATCTTGTAGCTACTTTTTTTTTAGTCGTTTTGCTTCAACTTATGATTCTTCTTCTTGGCCTCTAGTTGTTAGTTCCTCTTCTTCTCTTCTTCAAAATTCTAGCTTTTTTCTTCGACCTTTTTATATTTTTTATGCAACCTGTATTGATTTATGCTTTAATTGTTATTAAACCTCTATAATGTTACTTCCTAAATCTCTTCTTAAATAAGCCTCTATTTGTTTTTGGATACATATCAACTTCTTCTTCATTGGCTAGTAATGCTTCTATTTTAGCCACAACCAACTTCGTGGATACCTATTCAACTTTATGTATCAATTCTTTTTTTATTATTATACTTAATGCCATTCAATATTTACTCATAGGTAATATCCCCCTGGTACATAATATGCTAGAGATTAGGATCATGTCTATATGAGGGAGCTAACCTAAGAACCTTGAAATCATCTTCAATAATCCATTTTGGATCATGTTTCCTTTTGGTTCCTGTATAGAGGCTAAACTCCTTAAGGGATACAGCCTATTTCTTGGCATGGGGAACATTTAATAAATTAAAAATTCCCACTTTGATCAAGAATATCGACCATGTTTTCTTTGAGTGACTCGAGAGAAAAAAGTAATCCATTTAATTATAGTATGATGGAAAATATATCTAAGAACTAAAATATACAAAATATATTGAGGAAGTAAATATGCGGCAGAGGAAGCACCAAAATCCCTAATATAAGTGAAATATTCTTGGATATACCAATCCCCTATAATATTTATAGTTTCCCTAGCTTCTTTTGAAAGTATAGGGGCTAGTTGGTTGAAGATGATGGAGTATAGAGGGTCCATGAAATTTCCATGTATTGCATTGAAGTGCTTCTTGAAATTTGAATCCCACAATTCACTACAATACACATGTACAAGGAGCATACTAGGATTCTAGTCCCAACCCATTAGAGGAAATAAATTCATAGAACAAACTTAATCAATAAAAGGTAGGCATGTAAAAGCCTTGTTTTTCACTCCTCGGTAATCTTTTATCACTCTCACAGTGTTTGGGATATTGAACTATAGGATATGCACCCAATTGAATACCTACCATATTTCAGCTGTGTGGTGAGCTAATGGCATCTAACAATCATGGTAGCTAACAATCGATGCATATCTTTGAAGTATTGTACTAGGTATATCTGATTTTCCTTTTCTGTGAAAGTATTCTCTTCATCCTGCCATTATTTGGCAACTTCAACCAAGTTAGGGTTTTCTTCTCTAAAGGTTTACATGAACTGTTTACTTAGTATACCTTCAATCTTTCACAGTTTATACATCCGACCAATAACATCCATCTCACATCATCATTATAGGGTAAGGTTGCAGTCCTAGAGGCGATAAATAAGAACATCACTCTTTTTGATGTTATGAAACACTGAAAGGTCTTTATCATCTTTTGGGAAACAATAATTTCAAAAATAAAATTTTATGCCTAGAGTTCAGCAGATTCTTCCAAAAGACCTTCAACCTTATATGCCCATAGTGCATACAAAATTTTCAGAAAGTTCATATGGCTATACTGCTTAACAAATTGCCCTAGTAATAATATGCATTTGGAAAACATATATTCATTACATATTTATGAGAAAACATGGCCATTATGGTTTTCATCGATGTACTGGTCATTTTGAGCCTGAGCCTGAACTTAGGAGCTTGGAACTTCAAATCTTCCCATAGTAGTCTGTTGGACTATCTCTTCTTCGATTTCTTTTATGATCGTGCAATGCCCAACGTAAGACTGGTTTCCTTGGGTGAAACTCGAGATCATATTGAAATACATTTATCTTTCATTGAAAAGACGCTCTATCTTTTCTCCCTGTGCACTAACTTTGGTTTCAAGTCCATCACACTTCTTGTTCTGCTACTCCATATAGTTGTTCATATGGTCAATGGATTGTTTCATTCCTTCCATCTGGGAATTCATCCTCTTCAACATATTCTTAATGTTCATAATTTCACTGAGGGCTTCTCCCCTATGCATTCTTAGTTTAGAAAATGAACCATCTCTTTCTTAGTTTGCTTGAATGAGCATGCTTAGCATTTCTCAGGCTTAAAAAATACAGATCAACTTACATAAAGGAGGGAGGGTGACAAGTGTAGACCGCTCTCGTACAATTTGAACTAAAGCAACGGTCTAAAACTTCCAATAGGAATTTTCCATGGGTTTGAAAGTAGAGAGCCAACCATTGTAAACTTACCAATTTATCCCACCTGATTGGAAATCTGGGGTTGAGTCTTTAACTCTTGGTCTCTCACAATAACTGCATCAACACCCCAGTCCACAACATTGAACAAAATCCCACTTGCATTACCAAAACCAGAGCAGAGAGACATAATGCACAAATTGAATGCAAAGAAGGATAAGGTGAGGTAGAGTTAATTAATTTTTAGGGATGTTGTGGCTGCTATTGCTCTCGTGCACAGGTTTGGAAATTTTTTGAAGACTGTTTTGTAACTGCTGCTATGTGAAAACTCACCAAAAATGTGCAGAATCTGGTCAACAATGAATATCTTCCCTTTTTTGTGGTTGTTAATTAATTTTATAGGGTTGCAACATGCCCAGAATTTCTTAGAATTGGCTCAGCCTAGGTTTTTAGGGTCTGGAATTATCCAAGATTTCTCTTTTAGGATAAATTCATGCCCAAAACTACTGTAGGTGGTTGTGGCTTATCATTTTGGGGCTGTGATGTGAAATTTGACCGCTGTTTGCACTCAGAATTGTCTAAAGTTCCCAGATCTAATGGTGATGCTGAGTTGCTACTTTTTCACCCATAAAATACCTCTCTATGACTGTTTGGGATTTTGATTGAGGGCTATAATGTGCCTAGAACTCTGTTTTGTGGTTGTTTGATCATTTGATGACTAAATCATGCACATATTTGGAGGTTCAAGGTTTTTTATCACTATTAAGGGGATGAAATATGCCCAGGTTTACCTAAATTACAGATGAGGCCTTCTTATCATAATTTCTATCCACAAACTTTCCCAGATTTGGGGGTTTACTGTTGTTTTTAGTCACAAGTCCTACCCAGAATTGGAGTAATTATTCTTATTGTTGTCTGGGAGGCCATAAAATAGGGATGCAAATAGCATGGAGAAGAGAGACGAGGCTGGAGGTTCCATGTTGTGCACAGGTGACCATAAATTTACCACAAATTAACCTTTGATTTCAATGTTGGCTGCCATAAATATCTCCTATTATGGCTTCAACTGTAGGCTGGAAATGATCCTATATTCACGAGTTAGGTACTATGAAGAAAACACAACATTCTAAAGCCTCATTCTAGTTGGATGTTGGTAAATGCACACTCCATTAAACTATGGGATGACAAATTTTTAGGAATGGAGTTCAGAAATAAACTAGAACAGATACCCTTGCACGACTGGATGACAAAAAATAATCTTCATTCATTATTATATTTCTCTAAGTGGGATGTTAAAGGAACATAGATTAACTGGAAAAGTATAAACCTTCGTGAGGGTTTGAAAGAGCAATGGGAAATATTGAAAATACTTTTACGTAGAAAAACACCTATAAATATTTCATACAGTGACAAGAGGGTATGGGGGGCGAAAACTTCAGAACTATATAGTCAAGGCAGGGTATGTACAATGAAAATTTAATTCTTCTAATTTGCCTTCAAATTATCTTTGGAACATTATATGTATTAGTGATTCCTTACCCAAAATAAAACTATTCACATGGGTTTTAAGTCATGGAAAAATTCTTACATTTGACAATCTTCGTAAAAGAGGTATAATTAGACCTTCCTAATGTCCCTTATCTAAGAACATGGAAGAAAATGGATTGCACCTATTTTTACAATGTGTTTTTTCAATAGAGTTATGGAGAAAATCCTTTGCAAGGCTGATGTCCCCAAGACTTGGAGAAATATTTTCATCACCCAACATTGAAACTATCAAAAAAATATTTTTAAATGATCCTCTTTTAAAGCAGGTTTGGAAATCTCTTCCTAAATTTCTCCTATGGAAGATTTGGTTAATGAGGAACTTGATTATTTTTAAAGAAAAAACAAGAAATTTAAATATGGTAGTCGGGTCATCTTGGGCTATTATGGATGAAGTGATAAAGATAAAAGTTCACGTTAAACAAAATATTTTTCGATTTATATACAAAAGAGAGTTTGTGGATAAAACATTTATTGGACAAAGATGAGAAAATATAGGAGTTTAGTGTCAAATATTATGAGAAAGAAAAATGGTTGTTGAGAATTAAGAAACCAAATATGGATGGCTGGATGGTTAACCAAAATTATCATTTACAGTTCTTTGATGGTGCAACAAAGAATAATCCAGGGATGGAGGGCATCGGGGGAGTATTTTTTGATCTAGGAGGAAAACGGAAGCATCACTACTATTGGGGTCTTGGGAAGACATCTAATAATCAAGAATAATGTTTGGTTCTCTGGTAAGGACTAAATTTAGCACTTCAGAGTAGTATAAGACAATTTATGATCCTTGGATATTCTGTGATAGTAATTTTCTATCTCAGAACAGAAAAACCTCCAGGTGATGGGCCTATCTCTATATCTATACGTAGAATTTCTAAATTACTAATCAAGTCCCAAGTGAGAAAATATTTCCATGTCCTCAAAAGTTTAAATAATCGAGTTGATGTGTTTGGTAATCTAGCATGTAACCTTGAACAAGGAAATTTGTTTAAGATGGAGTGGATTTGGCCCATTGCAATATTCCTTAATCTTCTGCTTGTTTAGCGATCAAATTACATCTTCATAAGGCCAGTCTAGCTTTTAAGTTTGGGTTAAAGACTAGAATCATTAGGTTATATTCGTGGTGCAATAATTTCATGTATTTGTATCCAACTACTATCATTTACAAAATTAAGGATAGATCCTTCAACTCTGTTGTTAACGTTTATGGGTTCGTTGCTGAGAAAAGTCATACCATGGGAATGCTTCAGTCCTATACAGTATGGGGAGAAATACAATTGGATATGGGAATATTTGGAAAATGAATTTTATCAGTTTTGATATTTCTCATCCCTATCAGGATCCATTTTGGGTAAGTGTTGTCTACAATACCGTGGAATACTCTAGAAGTCATTGGTTTTAGGACTGTCATCTGTTTCTGGGAGATACTAAAGTAGGTCTCTTTCATACTAATGACTATTCTCTTTACTTTGAGGTAGTGGATGAGGTATGCTTGGGTGTGCTTGACATTGTTTTCATATACCCTTCATTATTACTAGAAAACTTATTTTTTTTATCAAACTTAGACATTCACTCAAGGGGTTCAATAACTAATCTTTATAATTCATCTTAGTGATTTTGCAATAAAGTTTATGGGTAGAAATAATAATAGGTTTACTGAAGAATTTTTTGTTGTATGACAATTGCAAAAAGAATAATTTCTTTCGACTCAGGTATTGTCTTGTTGGACCTCTGTTACGACTACTCTATCTAGAAGCATATTATCGAAAGTATTGATTGTGATATATAAGAAACTCCACCCGTGGAACAATTTGTAAGAATATTAAGAATTAGAATCAGGATTATGGTTGTCATGAGCATTCTATAAGTGGTAAAGAGTATCAATTTGAATCCCAGTTGGTGGATGGGGAGAATTATGTTGAATACTATTGACCTCTCTTTGCTGATCTGTATAGGAAATTTCAACTTTGTTTTTCTTGAACAAGTTGAATTTAAGCAAGTTATTCTTTATTTTCTCAATATTTGGAAGATAGGTGAGAAAATCATGTATTTTAAAGATCCCAGTCTCAGTAACAAAGTACATTAGGGAACATGTGATAACAAGGAAGTCATGGTTGAAAACCTAATGAAGAGACTAAAGAATCGTGAAAAAGTGTTATGATAAGGATAAGTTACAGTGACACTGTATCACTTATGTCTCTCATGGAAAGTATCTCAAGCACATGAGGAAGTGTAGGTTATATGCTGAGATAGAAATTGAAATTTGAAATATGAAATATATGAAGTTGGAGCAAGCTTTTATTAATTTTTAGGGTAAAATTCAGGAATTTGATATCTCTAAGGAATTCAGTATTGATCAAATGAATTTTGAAACTCTAAAAAAATCAAGAAAAGTAATGCAGAGGATCTTTCTTTCACCTCTTATTCTTTGAAGTCTGATTATCTCTTTAGAAATGTTGTAACAGGGTTATGGGGCTAGCTCTTCTTTGTATTTTGTAATGTAGTATAAATGCATTTTGGTTTTAGGCATATTCTTTAAATTCTATACCAGTAATATGTATAGTTTTTCTTGGAATTCGAAGAAATGTGTGTATATTATAGAAAGCATAGGAAACTCTAGAAAGCTATGTGGGAATGCAAAGGAAACTCTAGAAAGCTACAGGCTAAAGAGATACAAGTGAAATGAAAGAGAAGAGCATAAGAAAGGATGGCCTAAGAGGATGACTCCTATAAAGGGGAGAAGCACTGCTCAGGATTAAGGATAGAGGTGGATGTAAAGTAGGGAGCAAATCCATCCATGTCCTCATTAATCACTGTAAACAATTATGGAGTTGGAGGTGAGTCTAAATGTTGCTCTCATAGTTCAAACGCTACCCACTATTTGGGAACCTACTAAATTTACTAATCACCTAAGTAACAAGACCAATAGAACCTACATTTTGGTATTATTCCATACTTTGAGCATATACTGGAGCATCCATTACCTGTAGGAGCGAGATGTTCACTCCTCTAATTTCAATTATGGCAAGTGCCAACATGAATAGGTTGGTAACAATGCATGCAAGCCTAGATGTGGCCCGTGGGATGCCCCCACTCTTGAAGCTCCCTTCGGAGGAGAGCATACTCCTAGAACACTTTTTGTTGCTGCTAGACCATGGGAGAATAAATTAGGAATTTCTCATGAAAAGAGGCTTAAGAAATCTAGACCAAGGGTGAGTTGAACTGGTTTTCATCAATGTTGTTGGGAATCTGGCTAGTTACATGCCACTAGGTGCCAGTTCAAATTGGAAAGGTCCTCCTTTAACAACGTAAGTTGAAATGCTACAAATGTTATATCAATCAAAATCCAGGCCACTTTCATAGACAGAAGATTAATTAATAAGACCAGAATGGATATATTAAAGATGTGAACCTTTTCAAACAACTTGCATTGTGGGATGAGCAGGTGGCCTACTTCCAATACCTATTGGGAAAATAAAATACAATTAGGAAACAAACAGAATGTGCTGAATATGAACAATGTTTTCTCTTATCTTTTGATAGTGTCAATATAGATGTTACTTTTACACTCCCACCATGTATTCATGTACTCTTTTAGTCCCATTGACCCACTTTTAATGGTCATTTGTTAGACAATAATAAAATTATCTTATCTCATCTTATCATCAATTTCTATAGGCTGTTTAGCTCTTCAATTTCCAGTAGTTCTTGAAGATAGTTGTTTGATCTTGTCTTGAATTTCTTGTCTGTCAATGTGAAATAGTGCAAAAATACAAATTTCGTATGAGTTTATTGTGTTGGGTCAATAGATCACCATTATCTGAGTATGATGGTAATTCTAATTAAACAAACATAATGGAAAATTCTATCTGGTGTCTGTGTGTAACTTTTTTGTATTAGAATATTTTGGTACTCATTATTTGCAACTTGTATTTTCTTCCAAAGAATAAATTTAGAATAATCACCGTTTGTCTATCCTTTAATCGAATGGATATCTTCCTCTGTTTACTGAGATGCTTACTGTTGCATTCCAATAGCTTGAATCATTTGTCCCCGTGAAATACAAAGCCCATTGAGATGAATAGTATAAGCTAAACTTCTAGTTGGAGTCTTTGTCTCTAACTATTTTGTTTTGGATTGTTTTACTAGTCATTGCTTAAGAATTGTAGTTTTATGCCAATGCCTAAATTAATATTAATGCAACCTTTCATTGTCCTTCAATTACCTGAATATCTTCTTTGGGTTTCTATTCAATCATATAAGGGGTAGGTACTTTAGGAGTTACAGAGTGCATTGCTTATAAAGCAAATTCACTATCCTTTTCGACTTCCTCATGCTTTAGGAGTGTGATAAAACCCCATTTACTTCCTTCATATTTTTTGGTGCTGGGAACAACGTATTTGACTGTATGTACAACTCTTGAAAAATTTGGTCAACCTTTGGGTAGTAGTCTAACTCTTTAGGATCACCTCCAACTCCATAATCGCTTAAAATTTTAGAGGAAGAATAGAACAACTATTATAAATTTATGAAGAAAAGTAAAAAAACTTCACTTGTGAAGATTTAGGCATAAATATGTTCTGGAACATAAGTCATTCTAGAACAATTCCTGTTGCTACTAGACCACTCCTAGAACACAAGTCATTCTAACTTCCTGATTTTTCAACCCAGTGACTATATATATATATATATATATAATCCTGAAACAAATCAACAAACATTGGTAAAAATGACGGTGACTTGAAAAAATATATATAAAAAAAGACAAATCAACAAAACTTGTTAAAAATGACCCAGTGACTTGAAAAATGATTCCACTTCTATTGTCTAATTTGACCACATTCCACACTAGCATGAACATATTCCTATAGTATTGGCTTCTAGCACACTGTTCCTGCCATTTACAGGTTTAACAATGACCAGGTAATGTTTCCTCCATTATAGCACGGCATAGCCACTGAAGCAGTGGACTGAGGTCATCAATGGTCCTTTAAAAGTCATTCTTGCAATAGTTAGTCTCCAATGATGGAATTTGCTGAGTTCAACTGTTGAAATTCACAAATGAAATCAGGGAATCGAATAGAACAAAAAACAAACCCAAATTCTGTAGTAAATCAATCAATAGTGCACTAGAGAGAAATATGTCAAGTACAAGTGCACTACACAAGAAATGCACAAGTTCACTAAAGGAAAAAAATGCCAAAGATGTGAACACCAAAGATAGAAATGCCCTTACGCTTAAAACACTTTAAAAGAGAAATAAAGATCACAATATGAGATAATGCAAACATGAATTGAATCCATTGTTTAACCATACACAACTCGAGTGAGGTGTCCCTTCAAAAAGGGAGGGGTTCCTTCAAGAGTAGGTTATGGGCCCACAAAACAAGGGCAAACACCCTAAGAGGGTCACTGATCCTACATATCAAGTTTGACCAGGTTAGCTATGTTATCACACAAGTCATTCTAGACCACTTTCTGAGAGCATACTCCTAGAACACTTCCTGTTGCTGCTAGACCATGGGAGAAGAAATTAGGAATTGGTCATGAAAAGAGGCTTAAGAAATCTATACCAAGGGTGAGTGGAACTGGTTGTCATAAATGTTGTTGGGAATTTGTCTAGTTATGTGCCACTAGGTGCCAGTTCAAATTGGAAAGGTCCTCCCTAAAAACGTAAGTTGAAATGATACAAATGTTATATCAATCGAAATCTAGGCCACTTTCATAGACAAAATAATAATTAACAAGACCAGAATGGATATCTTAAAGATATGAGTTTTCTGAGATTCATCTAGTAACTTTCCATTTCCAGTTGTTTCCTGTTCAGTTTGTGTTTCCTGTATTCAACCCCGTCTATTAAGGAATATGTGGAGGAATCTAAAATATGAGCATGTAAGAGGAAATGGAAGCATGAGACCAATAAATAGTTTTGTTGCATGAGGACATGCAAAACCTTAGAATTTAGGGGTATGATGGGCCGTGTTAATGGCACATTATTTGTTCCATCTTGGTTATAACTAAGGATTGTTAGGGAGGAATAAAATTCTAAGTTGCATAAATTATAATAAACATTATAATATTCCTTCATAAATGATAATGCACGTTTGTTGAATGAATATCTTGAAATTTGATTAGTAATGTTTGCTTATTTTGCTTATTCCTTTGATTTATTTAATGAGATAATGGTATAATATTTTTCAAAGAATTCTAGAGTTGTGGTGGAGTTCTATGTGGAATAGATAAATTCACATCAACCAGATCAATATCCTTGAAACATTTCACTAAACAAACAAGGACGTGATTGAGATATTTAAGGGATTATGTTCCATTATCTAAATGTCACTTTCCTAGCTTAGGATGTAATTATCAATTTATCACTTCATTAGTGTATGGAAAGACAAAAGGATTTTATTATTATTTTTCATTAGTTGTTTTTCTCACAAATTTTCAGAAAAATAAAAAATATTATAAGTTTTGTAGTTTCTCAAATTGTTAAAAAAAGGTTTCATTAGTTTTCATTTACAAAGAAAAAGAAAATAATTGCATTGTTAGTTGCATTCACTTTGAAACTTTTATACATCATTTGATTTCACTTTGTCGAGTCTATAACACCATCCAGTCTCATTTCTCTACCTTGAGTAATACAACCATTAAAAGAACGTTTAACTTAAAATCTATTAGTAATTTTATTTTTATAGGTTCAAGCATCAACTAACTTAGGCTAGGTTTTTGTACTAGGAGATTTAAACTGTCCAAAAAAACTTTGATTTCAAACGTAGTGTCCTATCTTTAGGTAAATCCAATTCTACAAGAGATAATCATGAAAGCTCCTCTCACACAGGAGTTGAGCATGAGAATGCGTGAGAGATCGATTGAGGAGATACCCCTCTACTTCCTTGTTCGATTGTTTACCAGGATTGGTGTGTTTGGGGATCTTATCAATACCACTTCTTGGGCCCCGTGAGGTGTCGGTATTGATAGGGGTTTGGGCTTAGCTACTCTTCCAATGCACATCGATCAGGCTAGTGACTGTTCCGCCAGAATCTTGGTGTAGATTTGGTAGCCTTAGTCTCTAGACACTAGGATCTTACATAGGTGGTATTGGAAGGATATTTCTAGTACACCTAAGACCAACTTGGAAGGTAATATTGGTTGAAAATTTGGGAGGGCGGTTGGGTGATTCCAACGCTTGAACCCAGAGAAATCTTAACGAGATGCCAAGTAACCATCCTTCGATCTTCACTGGTTGGACCTAGGCCCTAATCATCCCAGGATTTCCATTGGAAGGTGTATCTTTTATCTGATGTGTCTTTCTTACTTAGGATATTTTTAGTGTGTGATGTTTGGTTTGTATGTGCTTAGTTGGCATTTAGGTGTGTGAGTCAAATTTATAGATGTGGAGGATCAACTTCTTCGTAGGTCCGGAAGGTTGCAAAAATTTCCTCCATCTGTTACAGTGGAGCCTAATTTTGAAGTTCATCATGGATGGGTTTAGTTTACTAGGTTTAAATTTTCTAGCCTATAGAATTCATGTCATGATGGATATCTTACAAATTGTATTGATTTTATTTCTATTTTCTCATGCAGGGTTCACTTTGGGTTTCTATATTTATTTGATAGTTCAATTGTGAAATATTCAATGAGATGTCAAACACTGACCGTAGAAAGAAAACATCAAAACAAAAAGATATATTCTGATACTTTCAGAAGCCTTAATCTAAGAATCCTGATTTTCTTCATGATTCAAACTATTTTGAGAAACCCATTAATGAGAGAGATGTCAACACTTCTAAGAATGCATCTAATAACCATATAAATAATGATAAAACATGTTCCTCTAGTGAACCAAGTGAGATAAATGCAATTCAACTAGAAATTGACAATGATAATGTTGAAGGTTTTTCCTTGGGAGGCAACAAAAATCATTCACAATCACGAAAAAGGAAGAAAGGCCAATGGGACGGAGGGAGAAAATTCCAATCGGAATGGGCCTCAAGATTTCATTTTATTGAACCAATAACTTCAATAAATGAGAATGAAGCTGCGCGAGAAGTTAAATGCATTGTATGTAGTTGGAAACTGGGTAAGACAATAAAATTGCAAATGAAGTTAGATATAATAGAGAAGCATGCGGGAAATATTTATGTCAAGAAAATTGAAAATGGTAAGGATAAGTCTTTTACCAAATGGAAATCTTCTGAGGAATGTTGACATGTCAAATATCAAGAAGAATATAATTAATACTTAATAAGTAGGAGTAAACTTGAAGCAAGTGGAGGGACTATCACATCTCTATTTGGAAAAACAATGGAAAGAAATTTACTATCCAAGACGATGCAATTAAGCACTGAATTTCACATCTTATTTAGAGGTCACCCTATGACAGATTATCCAGATTATAAGAACTATGTGTCTTTTCTTGATGTATCAAATTTTCCATCTTCTCACTGGTCTGTAACGAGTGGTTGGGAATGGGAAAAATATCTAGCTCAAGTAGAAAATGATGATTTGAAAGAGAAGATTGCAAATGCCATATTTTTTTCACTATCTTTGGATGAAGTTATAGCTATTGATAATAATTCATGGGTATGCATGAGTATTTATATGGTTAATGGTCATATTAGGAATTCATATCTACTTGGGATTCAAAAATGAAGAAGAGTTCTACAGCTGCAAATATTTATGAACTTGTTATTAAGACTTTGAAGGAAATTGGTGGTATGGATGATTTAATGATCACAAAAAGGTTGGTATGTGTTGGAGTAGATGGAACATTAATCATGCAAGGACAAAGGAATGGGATTTTTGTCAAACTACAAATATTAGCTTCACCATTTATGATCAGTATTCATTGTATGTCTCATAGGATGAATCTTGCATTTAAAATAGTAAGCAAGTTTCCGCTGGTTTCAAAAGTTGAAGAACTTGTACGTGAGACTCATGCATACTTTTTTCATAGTCCTAAGCGATTTACAGAGTTTCAACAATTTGCAGACGATATTACAGATGGAAAAAAACTATTAAAATATGTTGATACAAGATGGATTTCACTGAATGGACCAGCTCAAAGACTATTTAGTGAGTACAAATCATTGGTACGGGTGATGTATGAACATCGATTTAGTGTAGACAAAGCTCAAGATTTTCTCTTTCGACTAACCGAATATAGAGACGTTATTAACATTGGCTAGAATTCTTCCTTTGCTTCATGAAATGAATGTCCTTGTCAAAATGGCTCAGAGTCGTACAATGTATATTGCAGAGTACACAAATGCAAGGAAATTAGCATGCCTTGCACTGGATAATCTGTATACGATGCCAGGGTCTTTTACAAGTCCAACATTTAACGGTTGGACTAATCTCATTGATATACAAAATATTGAAAATTATTTGAAATTTGATGAAAAAGGGAGACTATGTATGGAAGTTTGTGGGTATATGGTTCCCTTTCATTATGTTAGTAAGATGGGACAAACCACCAAAGAGCGTCGCGTTTCAAGAGATCAGTTCAATGATATTGTGATTTCAGTGAGACACAACTTGATACAAATTGCATAATAATTATCATCAGAGATAAGAGAACGATTTCCTCAAGATGAATTATTGGAGGCCATGTCTATGGTATACACTCAATATTGGAATAAGGAAAAAGGTATAGACACTTTGACAGTTGACTATTCAAAAAAATTGAGTATTTTAGTGGACCACTTTGGTAGGAATGTCAAGGTACAAGGAGAAGACGTTGGAGGTATATTAGATTCACCAAAATTATATGAGTAACAAACTTGCTTTGCTGAAACAATGTTAGATCAACATCTTCATTTGCCAAAACCTATAGAATATGGTGAAGTAATCAAATTATGGACTATTTTAAGTGAAAGTCAATTTTTACAAGAAAACATGTCAGAGTAATTCAAATTAGTTGATTTATGTCAAACCATGATTTTGGGATCAGTGGAGGATGAGAGAATGTTTAGTGCATTATCATTCTTGAAGTCAAAGTTGAGCAACAAGATTGATAAAAAGTGGATACTTGTTTAAGATTATATGTAACAAAGTATGACATTACCAATTTTCCATTCAATAGAGCTCTAACACTTTGGCAATCATATTGTGAGAGAAGAGGAGAATCCAATATAACGAATGTTTCCAATGAACTTGATACATAACATAATGTTTTGGCGGATCATAATGATATTTAATCTATAGAAGTTCATGTTCAACGTGCAGAAGGTGTGGGTCTACATCAGAATTTGAGAACTTAATATCCCACATGACAAGAGAAGGATTACCATATATAAAATTCAACCTGCATTTCAGGTAAAAATGTGTTCTTCAGTCTATACTCTGTATTAAATATAATAATATTGGAGCTACATTTCTTTGATGCAATCTATTTGAAGTTTGATGTTTTGATAGTTAACTAACACATTGTTTTTTTCTTATATTTGAGAGGAAATGAAGTTGGGACTTATCTATTTATAGATAGTGTCCTAGTATTAAAGGTTAAATAATTAATTTAACAATACTTCTGTTTAGAAATAATGGAATCAGTCAAAAGTCAAATTTTTTTAACTTTGATATCTTGGAAGATATTAATAGTTTGTTGTTTCTTGCATTTGGAGCATTTTTTCAAATTTGAAAGTTTGTGTTTATTTTGGTTAAATTTATTTTTATTCCCTTGATACTTGACTGCAGTTTTAGCCCTTTGTACTAAGCTTGATTAGTTTCATAAATGGCTTGTTTGTTTCTTAAATTTGGATTGCATTTATTTTTCTTGGATTTTTATTCGCTCGATATTTGATTGTGATTTGAGCCCTTTGTAGCCCTTTGTAGCATTCAATGCTTTTTTATAATTATTATTGTTCTTTTTAAATATTTGATGTTTTGAGGAAATATGCATGTATTTTCTTTCACTTTGTTGCATGACTTAAGCATCTTCACCATTTTAATTTTAGAATCTATTATGTTTATTTTATATTTTCTTTGAAAAGATGTTTTGGTTTTTAGAAATGGAAATGAGATCTGAGTTGCTAAGCGAAGAGAAAAATGGTCTATGCACTGGCTTACTAGGTTCCTATGCATTCATCATAGAATACCTATTGACATTGAGACTGACATTCATCTAATGGAATTTTATTGTTGATTTGATGACTAAAAGATCATTGCATGGAGCCTCTAGGATTCTAGCCATATATATAAATAAAGATTGGAAGAATATGTTGAGGTACGTGTTTCTAAAATTTTCCCTGTTGTGAATCATACATGATGAGCATTTGTATTTTATGGAAAGTTTGTAAACTAAAAAATTGTGGTATTTTTCGTTTTAATGTTTTGTGAGGTACTTTATTATCTTTCTCTTATACAACTTATTCACCTTGATTGTAGGTCGTGCGAGAAAATGAGGGCATTCTTTCTAGAAAGATGTTAATGTCAATGTGGATGCTATGCAACTGTCCATTGAAGTTTTTTAGATTGAGGGGGATGATTGGGCCCAACATACTTTGTGAAAATTGATTGTACATTGAGTGTAGTATGATAAATGAGCTTCACACTTTGATAAAATATTCTACTGTAAATTGAAAATATTTATGAAATTATATCTCCATTTTATCTCTAAGGAGGTTTGAACTTAGTAGTATACAAGTAGTTGTGATGAATAAAGTCAACAATTTAGATTGAAAATTTGATTTTCTTTACAAGGTGCTCTAGTGCAAGAGTACATGACAATTCTAAAGTAAATACAACATCATCTAGGTAATTTTATTACGTAAAATTTTGTCAAGACTTAAGTTTATATCTTTCAATGAAAAATTAGCCAAAATTTACAAGATTTTTAATTTTGTTAAAGATTCGCTAAATATTATACAAGGTTTTCTAATTTTGTGAAAGATTCATCTTATTTCACAATATTTTATAATTTTGTGAAAGATTCACGAATGTTTTACAATATTTAATAATTCCATGAAAGATTCGCCCATATTTTACAAGGTTTTATAATTCCATGAAAGATTTGCCAAGAAATTATATATACATATTATATTATTGATAAAATAGTCTTTGCACTTTCTCATGTATCATGGGGATTCACCCATTTATTATATATATAAATTTAGGGGGGAATCTTAAAATTTTCCCTGGATTGGAGGAATTAAGGTATCCTCGACCATGCAACATGAGGAAATATCATGGACTAGGTTGACTTGGGAAAAGAATGGGACATGTTTTGCTGAATGGATCCCAACACTTGGTGGGGAATGATCCCCCACTTTAGTTTTCAAGGGGGTCTAGGGGGGGGAATGACTAATTTGGGACCCATCCCCCCTAGCTAGGGTTTGGGGGAAACATCGCCTTAACGAAAAGTTTAGAAAAAATGCCTTGTAAAATGTTGTAATTTCATAGTCATGACTTGGTTAATAATGAGTAATTTACGATCCCATGGTATTTTCCCATGGTGAGCCCTCTTTAAAAGGAATGAATTGTATTACAACTGTATATTTTAATGGAAAGACCAATGAGTTATAGAGAGATAGTGAGAGAGTGAGGATGAAGTTGTAGGTTGTATCCATTCATTTTGCATGATGGTATAATATAAAGGACTGATAATTTGTGTGTGGATGTAGCCCATCTTGGTTGAACCACGTTATATTGGTGTCTCTTGTATTGTGTTTATGTGTTTTATATTTTCATTTTTTTTATGTTATTGCTGTGCGATACAGTTTTTCTAACAATTGTTATCATATCTAAAGGTCTATTTGGTTGATAAACTCGGAGGAAAGAAGGGTTCCTAGTTCGAGTGGGAGAAATGGCAGAAGAAGGAAAGTTTAGGATAAAAAATTTAACCTCCAAAACTACAATTTATGGAAGATACAAATGGAGGACTATCTATATTAGAAGGATCTATTCCTACAATTGTGCAGAAAAGAAAAACAATTGATGACTATGAAGGACGAAGAATGGGAGGTTCTTAATATAAAAGGTACTAGGAATGATACGTGTATGCTTGGATTTGTCGATGGATCTCAATATTTCCAAAGAAAAGACAACATAGGGTCTGATGAATGCATTGGATAAACTTTATGAAAAACCATCGGCTTCCAACATGGTATTTCATATGAAGCGTTTGTTTAATGTGAATATGTCAGAAGGTGTTTCTATTGCTAACATTTTAAATGATTTTAATATGGTTACTAATCAACTAAGTTATGTAAAAGTGAAATTTGATGATGAGGTTAGGGCTCTTCCAATATTGTGCTCATTTCCAGAAGGATGGAATGACTTGGTCATGTCTGTAAGTAACTTTTTCTTTGGTTCAAACTATTTGATATTTGATGTTGTTGTTGGTGTTATTATTAGCAAGGAAATGAAAAGGAAAAACCCAGGTGAGATATCAGGTAATGCAGCGACCATGGAGAGTAGAGGAAGGAAAAGGGAGAGAGGAAAGAACCCACATAATTATAGAAAGTCTAGGAAGGGTAGATCCATGTCCATTTTGGGAAAGATAGAGTGATATAACTATGGAAAGAAAGGACATCTAAATAAATATTGTAGTGCTCCAAAGAAGAAAGGAGATGGAAAACAACAGACTACTTTGAAGCAAATGTAGCAGGGGATATGTTACACACTGCTTTGTTTATTTCATTAGATAACACTAGTGATTACTGGGTAGTAGGTTTAGGGGTTTCATTTCATGCTACAAACCATAGGAAATATTTTCATGATTATGTTCAAGGTGATTTTGGACATGTTTTATTGGGCGATGATAAACCATGTAAACTTGTTGGAATGAGTAAGGTACGAATAAAGTTAAAGATTGTAAATGAATGATTTCTCAAAGACGTAAGGAGTATTCCTTCTATTAAAATATATCTAATATCAACGAGGCAGTTGGTAGATAGTGGTTATATATCTACATTTGGAGAAACATGGTGGATGGTCACTAAAGGATCAATGGTAATAGAAAAAGGAGAAATGGTAGGTACATTGTATTTATGTACTGATAATATCTACTATTCTATTTATTTAGATTCCATAGGAACATATACAACACTGTGACATCAAATTCTTGGACAGATGAGTGAGAAGGGGATGCATATTATCCATTCAAGGAAGTTGCTTCCAGATTTGAAGTAGGTTGATTTGGAATTATGTGAGAACCGTGTTGATGGAAAATATAAGAGAGTCAGGTTTCTCAAAGTTGGGTGCAAAATAAGAGTAACAAGTTAGATATTGTGCATACAAATGTGTGGGGAATGGATTAGGTACAATATCTTGGTGTATCTCATTATTATGTCACTTTTTATTGATGATGTAACTAGAAAAACTTCGGTTTATTGCATTAGACAAAAATGCGGTGTTTTTGCTACTTTTAAGAAGTGAAAATATTTGATTGAGAATGAGACATGAAAAAGGTTGAAGTGTCTCAGATTTGATAATCGAGGTGAATACTACAACACAAAGTTTGATAGTTACTATTCATATCATGTGATTTGAAGGGAGAGGACAGTTGTAGGAACACCACAAGAAAATGTTGTGTTAGAAAGGTTGAACATGACAATAATGGAGCGTGTAAGGTGTGTGCAATGGCATGTAGGGTTTTCACCAATTTTGGGCATATGCTGTAGATACTGTTGTTTACTTAATAAAGATAGGGACTTCAAGTTATTTGGATGGTGGCATTTCATAGGAGGCATGAATAGGTAAAAAGGTAAACTACTCATTTATGAGAACTTTTGGTTGTGAAGCATTGTCCATATTGATAAATAAAATAGAACAAATATTGAGGCTAAATCCAAGAAATGTATATTTCTCGGATATGGAGTTGATGATTTTGGTTATCATTTATGGGATTATGAAATTCACAAATCATTAGGTGTAGAGATGTAGTATTCAATGAAAAGGCCATGTATACAGATTAATTACAAGGAAAATAACAAGAAAAGGAAAGAAAAAAATACACAGTGCTTGATGAAATCAAAGAAAATGAATCTAAAAAGGAGCCAAAAAATCAAGAACAACAATAGTACCTGAAACTCCTGCAAGTGCTAGAAGATCTACCAAGTTAAGTAGACCCCCTAAATGATACTCTCCTTTACAGTATTATTTATTGATGGATCCTTCTGGTGAACTAGATTGTTATGAAGAAGCAATGCAGGTGGAAACTAGAAAGTGGGAGCAAGGCATGAATGAAGAGATGGACTCATTGATAAGAAACCAGACATGGGTTTTGGTTCAGTTTCCTGTAGGTAAAATAACATTGTAGAATAAGTGCGTTTATAGGTTGACAAAAGAAGATGGAGGAAAGAAGCGGTATGAGGACAAACTTCTTGTAAAGGGTTTTGAAAACAATAAAGGTATAGATTTTGATGAGATATTTTCTCTCGTTGTTAAAATGACTTCAATTAGAACTATTTTAAGTCTAGTAGTGTTATAAGAACTAGTATAAAATGAGAAATAAATGACTAGGAAACCAAAAAAATTGTTCACCACAATTTTTTCAAGGGATAAATGAAAAAAATTCAGCAATTTTAAGTGACCCAACTAAAAATGACTAAGATAAATGACCAATTTGGTCACAAGATAAATATATGACCAGATGACAAGTAACTAAACTAGAAATGACCAGATAACAATAACATTAAGAATATGGATTGGTAATTTATTTGGTCATTTTTAGTTGTGTCATTTCAACAATAGAAAATTACAATTTTGACAATGAATTTATAGAATTTACTAAAGTTTAACATTGTATATGGGTTCATAGACCCCTTTATAAGGAGTCTTTGAATCCATCTGCAATGTTAAATTTTAGTAAATTGTGACATTGTAGATGGATTCATATATTATCCAGTTCAATGTGCTTATCATGTCCATATATTATTTCACCAATTTGTTTATTTTTTTTTATTTTTTTTGTATTATCCCTTTGAAGTTGCATCATGTGTGTCATTATAGTGTGTTGGTTGAGTTGAGTCTTGGATATTTTTCTTCTTTTCTGTTGGGCATTGTCATGTCATGAAGTTGGTTTCATTATGTTCGTCTCTTCATACTAGCCGTGTTCATATTTGTGTAGAACAAAAATGTGGTCATTTGACCCTCTCGATAGTCTATTAAAGTTTCAACAAGTTCATGTATTTTCTATTATGTTATCTAAACATTGTCAATTTCACAAAATCCGTTAATTATCTATATGCATCCATTCATCATGGTTATCCTTGCACATTTTATTTTGTGAACTTGGTGTCATTGTGTTTAGATCATCCTATTGGTAACATTCATATTTTGTTTGAAAAAAATCATTGTTTTTTGACCCTCTTGACATCTATTAAAGTTTCAGTAAGTTCATATATTTTGCATCATCTTAGATAAAAATTGTCGATTTCACAACCTTCATTAATTCTCTATATGCATCCATTCATCATGGTTCTCTTTGCACCTGATTTTAGAAAGTTCTAAAGTCCTCCCTGGGTCTCTCTCTTACAAAGAAATACCAATATATAGTAAATTTATAATATGCTAATACATTTTTAATATTTCAATGGTTAGACAAGATATAAGAAAATTTAGCATCATAACATCATAACCATATACAAAAGAATCATTGAAAGAAAGACAAACACAACCACACAAAAGAACACAGAAATTTATCTTGGGAAACCCTCACGGGGAAGAAAACTCAAAACACGTTCCTTGATATAGACTTCAACCAAGTAGAGTGTAAGACCCAAATAATAAGACTTATAAGACACCAAGAATAATATTGGACTACCTTCTCTCTCCCAAATGGACTACCCTTTCTCTCTCTTGCGCAACTGCTGAGTTGTGTTTCTTTTTCAGCTTATACAAATGAGGGAGAAACCTCTCCTATTTATAATAATCAGTGGAAAATTCTAATAACCCAGCTAGGCCGACCTAACCTCCCAATCAGGGTCAAATTTCCTAGGGGGACAGAAAAATACATTTTAATAATACTTTTGTGGGTACTACTGACCCGACTTACAACAAAGGTATTACCTCAAGAATTTACATGACCAATTACATCAATGGAATCCATACTCTGAGGAACAACATCTCTGAAAGAGGTCATAACAATAATAGTACAAAATACAATATCTTACGTAGTTACATTTCTTTAACACTCCCTCTTAACAAGGAGGGTATTCTATAACACAACAACACATATGTACAACTAACTAGTAAGTCTATACATCATAGGAAGTTTTCACAACTATATCAACATTATAATTATCCATGGAATATCACCATCATAGAACATCACATCTCGATCATTACGTCACAATCATCACGTCACATCTCGTTGCATCGTCACAAGCATCACATCTCATCATATCATCACGAGCATTGCATCTCATCACATCATTATAAGCATAACATCACATCTCGTCACATCATCATGAGCATAGCATTTTATTGCATCATCATAAGCATTGCATCACATCTTGCTGCATTGTCACAAGAATCACATCATCATAAGCATCACATCAAATCCCATCGCATCATCATGAGCATCACATCTCATCGCATCATCATAAGCATCACATCACATCTTTTCGTATCATCACGAGCATCACATCTCATCACATCATCACAAGCATTGCATATCATCACATCACATCACAAAACCTGCAATAAACACAACATTCATAACTTAATGTAAAATCACCCACAACATCACAAGTTACTGGGTTGTCCGCAAATGAATACAAGACCACAATGTATGAAAATGAATTCTAGACCACAACGTCTACAAATGAATGTTAGACCATAATGTCTACAAATGAATGTCATACCACAATCTCTACAAATGAATGCTAGACCAAAACTTATGCAAATGAATTCCAGACCAAAACGTCTGCAAATGACTGCCAGACCACAACGCCCAAAAGAGAATGTTGGACCACAACATCAGTAAATGAATGATGGACCATGACGTCTACAAGTGAATACCAAACCACAACGTCCGCAAATGAATGCTAGAACACAATGTATGCAAATGAATGCCATACCACAACGTCTGCAAATGAATGTTGGACTACAACGTCTGCAAATGAATGCCATACCACAATGTCTACAAATGAATGCCAGACCACAATGTCTGCAAATGATTTCCAAACCACAATGTCCGCAAATGAATTCCATAACACAATGTCTACAAATGAATACCATACCATAACATCCACAAGTGAATTCCCGACCACAACATCTGCAAATGAATGCTAGACCACATCTCATTGGGATATTCCTATTTCAAGATACAACCAGCCTTCCTGGGGTATTCCTTGTGAGGATACCACCAACCATGTTGGGATCTACCCTTAGTAATATGAATAGTAGTACTGGGAACCACCCTTGGTGATGCTACCAACTATATTGAGATCTACCCATGAAGATACCACCAAGCTCTCTATACTAGGGCTCATTATTATTTTCTTGTACATCCACAATTTTTTCCTCTTGTAGGAACATACTGGAGCTTCACGAATCCTCTCTGCACCATATCCAAAACTTTATGAAACATCTGATTCTCTGTAACTATGGTTGTCATAATACATATCAGTTGCATCTATCTAGACATCAGACAATCCTTCCATATTGATTTGATACAGGATGGATAATGTTGCAATGTACTCATCCTCAACTGTACTGATGGAAACAATGGTTTTCTATCTTCTAAGCCATGAGATCACAATTGATCCCAAACTAAAACATCATCCTCAGGTTCTCTTTCTAGCACTTCCTCTTTTCATCTATAATGAGTTTATCCTCTCCTGTCAGGTCATCGAAATATACCATTCTTCTGCATTCAACCTTAAAGTAAAGGTTGGAACCTGCTTTAATCGTGGTAAATCCTTAGTCCATCAGGAATCTGTCCATCCTCTTGTACCATGTCGAACTCTAAGATATTTTGCAGTCACTCTCTCTTTCCAGGGAGATATTTTTGGACTACACCAAGCTTGTCTCGGAAGTGTTCACGCTTTAGACGAGACAAAGACTTAGTCGACACATCTTCCACATGTTCCTCTGTAGGAGCATACTTGATCTTTACAGCTTCATTCTGCAACTTGTTCTTTATCATTATCCTTTTGTATATTCGTAAGTCCATCTTACATATGCAACTTCATTGTACATCCGCAACTTCATCATACATATTGTTTGCACTAGAAATTGTACCTAGACTACAAAGTACAAGCTAGAACATCCAAAACAAAAAACTAGAAAAATGCTTTAAATTTTGTAGATTGTGAAGGAATAATTCATTAATAGAATAATCAAATACAAACAACATATAATGACTAAATCAGAAAACAATATTGAATATTTGAGCAAATAAGTCTGAAACATAGACATAAACCATATACATACAGTAAAAGTACTTAGTTAAGCCCACAAACTTAAAATCCTATCGGGATAACATTTTTTTAAGAAAGAAAGTGATAAAGCAAGGTGATCAAACTGATCATAAACTTCAACTAAAATAGATATCAAAACTTGGCTTATATAATATGTTTCATTCCAAAAAACATAGTGTTCAAAACATACTGAGTGTTTGTGATATGTGTTTTTGGCACAATAGCTTGATAGCATCTAACCCATTTCAAGAAACAAATATCACCACAGACACCACTATTGTTCTCCTTTTTATAATTACATAAGAGTTACAAATACTATTTATCAGATCCAAAACTCTAGGGTCTAATATGCCCAAAATAGAAAAATCGGATGTTGAGGGAAATCTAGCGAATTTCGGAAAAATGGGTCTCAAAGAACCCTCCATATCTCTCGATCCGGGACACCTGTAAAAATAAAGAGAGAGGTTTTTTTGTATGGGTCTGTGATTAATACAAAAATATCTTGGTTTTTAAAAATTATTCTCGAATCGATTGAAAGATGTGTCAAACGTTTGTGACTTAAACAATAAATTACTTAATATTTTAAATCCTGAAAAATAGGCCGTAAAAATCAATTCGAGTATTTCAAACTATGACACCTATTGCAAAATTGAGAGAGGTTTTTGTGTATGAACTCATGCTTGACAAAAAAATCTTTGCGTTTTTTGAAATTCACTTTCATCTCCTCGTAATCTATGCGTAATGACCATGACTAAAACAGAGAAAACAAACATTCCAACTGCGCCAGTCTATATAACCTCCATATATTACGCTGCTGAAATGTGTAAAATCACATATGATTAGAAATATAAAGAATAACTAGTAAAAATGGGTTAGCATATAGATGAAATCACTCATAGAAGACTTTTTAGGGATAATTTAAATAAATATAAGCCATTTTATAATTGATAATATTGCAAATGCATAAATTTAGATAAGAAATAAAAATAAAAATAGAAAAAATGATCTAGAAACCAAGGTTCAACTTATAGGGAAAAAATGAAAAAATAAAAGAAAATAAATACAAAAGATTGAAAAATTGAAGTTATAGATCCAGTACTAACATCGGGGTTCGGCTGGGAGATTGAGTCCTCGTTTTGAGGCTCCAAGAACATGTAGACTAGTGCCTTCTTCTATATTGTCTCTGACATATGGAACCTTTACTTCTCATCAAACTATGAAATGATCCTTCAAGCTAAAACCAACCACATACTACAACCATGCTGTCCTACAACAATATACAAACTGAAAATCTATTCTAGTGCCTCGTTTTCCATTGGGCTATGGAGTCATTTATTCATCTAGCTTATTGTCTATTTCAAATTGAAAACCAAACTGCAAACCAAGTGAAGATGAAAACAAACTTCACAATGTAAACTGAAACCATGCTTAATAAATGAGCTTATTTATTTACACTCCTACTCTAACGAATTCATCAGTTTCACTTAGGTGTATGCAAATTTCTAGGTCAACCATTCAAGTAATTTTGTGACAGAGATAAGACTCTTTTTGTAGTTGATCAACAAATGACACTAGGAGAATAAGTGGAGAATAATAGCTGCCAGCAAATTTTCTTTGACCAACTATGCTCATTGGGACATGTTTATGGTATACCAAACTCCGATACTTTAAAAAATTGAGAAAAGTAAAATTCCATATAATGAACAACATGGTCTTCAAAAACATGAAAAACATATTCCAACTTATGGTCTTCAATGATATCCTTAATTTGTTTTTCATGACTGAAATGTTTCTCTTGCTATTTTAATGACTCATAATAAAAAATATCGAATCTTTGATCTTCACAAATCATTGGATGAAATATCTCATCATGTACATTGTGCATCCTTTCTGCTTCAACTTATTTAAAAGAATGTAATCTAAAAATATCATATATTGGCTTATGACATTCATAAAATTTAGAGAGAAGAGAAGCAACTTGTTCTTTGTATACAACATCACTATCTCCATAGTCATTGAACGAAGGGGGAGCTTTGAAAAATATGTCATGAAAACTTGTTGTTGGCCCTTCTCAATAGTGGTATCTTTATGAGATTCATCAACAAAAGTATGCTGAAAATACATTTTTTATTTATGTTCACTAGAAATGGGAGCTTGTACATTTTCACACACATCATAAACACATCGTTCTGAAAAGGTGTTAACATGATCTTGTGCTTCATTATCTTAAAAAATATCTTCATCCAAATCAAATCTTTCTTTCATAGGACTATCACATGCTTAAAGATCAATGGATACATTCTGAAATCTTTCTATTGAAAATCAAAACTAGATAAGGTTTCATAAACTAATTAGTCTTCTTCCTCTTTCATAACATAACCAACTGCTTCATATACACTACTAGAGGAATATTCTATTGAAGAATGAATATATAATGCATATCCTTCACAACAACGGTCGAAAAGACACTCAGCTGGATAAATTCTTTTGCAATATAAATAAAAAGCAGCATTAAAATCTTTTAACGAAGAAATGTTAGAGATGGGAAGAGACATGTACCACTGTCTGGCATCCCTTTCCAAGGAGTACATGAACATTTTCATCAATGCATCCTCACGATGTATATTCGCTTGGTCCATATATTGTTGAAACTTAATAACATGAAGTGGCGGATTTTCCTCTTCCTTCTCTCTGAACCGTGGAAGGAAATCTCCCCACTCATCCATGATAGATACTACATTGGGAAATCTTGGAATAGCTGAAAAGATGAAAGGTACAAACCTCCTAGCCACAATGGATTCCATGGTCTTTGACATCTTGAACCAGTGGAGTCGCCAACAAATCCTTCCTCTGTGGAGTCGTCAGTGAAAAATTGTAGTCTAAACAAAATAACCAGCCCTTGTTCACCATCAAAGACTAGATCTATGATTTTTCATTTTCCCAGGGAATTTTTCTTCACTTCCATCCCAAAAAATGATGCCAAAAGATGTTTGCACTAGAAATTGTACCTTGATTACAAAATACAAGCTTAAAAAANATACAAATAACATATAATTACTAAATCAGAAAACAATCTAGAAAATATCAACAAATAAGTATAAGCATAGACATAAACAATATACATACAATAAAAGAACTTAATAATCCCACAAACTTAAAAGCATCTCATGATAAATATTTTTATCAAGAAAGGAAGTGATAAGCAAGGTGATCAAACTGATCATAAACTTCAACTAAAATATAGATCGAAACATGGCTTATATAATATGTTTCATTAAAAAAAATACAGTCTTCAAAACATACTGAGAGTCTATCATATGTGTTCTGGGTACAATAGCTTGATAGCATCTAACCCATTTCCAGAAAAACAAAATCCCACCACAGGAACCACTACTGTTCTCCTTTTTATATTTACATAAGAGTTACAAAGACTTATTATCATATCCAAAACTCTAGGGTCGAATATTCCCAAAATAGCAAAATCAGATTATGAGATAAATCTCGCAAATTTCTGAAAAATGGGTCTCAAAGAACCCTCCATATCTCTTGATCTGGGAAACCTATACAAAAATGAAGAGACATTTCCATGTATGGGTTCGTGATGAACACAAACCTCTCTTTGTTTTTAAAAATTATTCTCCAATCTATCCGGATATGTGTCTAAAGTTTGTGACTAAAACAATAAAATATTTGATATTTTAAACCCTGAAAAATAGGCTGTAAAGATCAATTCGAATTTTTAAAACCATGACACTTGTTACAAAACTAAGAGAGGTTTTTGTGAATGAGATTGTTCTTGAAAAATACCTTTTTTTTAAAATTCACTTCCATATCCTTGTAATCTGTGCCCAATGACCATGACTAAAATAGAGAAAACAAACATTCCAGCAACGCTAGTATATATAACCTCCATATATTATGCTATCGGAATGTGTAAAATCACATATGCTAAGAAATCAAAAGAAGAATTAGGAGAAATGGGTTAGCATATAGATTAAATCACTCATAGAAGACTTTTTAGGAAGAATTTAAATAAATATAAGTAATTTTATAATTCATAATCTTGCAAATGCATAAATATAAATAATAAATAATAAATAAAAAAATAAAAAAATTGTCTAGAAACTAAGGTTCAACTTATAGGGAAAAAAGAAAAAATAAAAGAAAATAAATACAAAAGATGACAAAACTGAAGGTACAGATCCAATACTAACACATACACAACTTCAACATTTCTTCTCTTGTAGGTGATTTCATACAATCCTTCCTACAAGTCAAATAAAATCACACGACTAGAAACATTTCATAACATATTCATAATGACAAATTCTTATGCATAAATATACATGCTATATAATTATGCAACTATTTCATCTAATACAACATTTATCCATATATCATATACATACGGTAACTTTCTAGATGCCTTCCATATCCACCAAGACATTATGTCAGCAAATAGGTTTCATTCTAGATAATTAGTTATGGAATGCTGTACAACACCATAAACCACTTACCCATCATATGCATATTAGCAATAAACTGTTCATAAATGAAAAACACTCTAACATGAATAATACATTTCCTAAATCTAGGAACATATCTATGTATATAACTGAACAACTATATACGTAGAAAAGGACAATTGAAATACTTATCTTTGTTTGTTTGGTAGACTCCATCCTGATCTCTATATTCTTGAATTACTAGAGTCTCTGTCAAATGTGTTAAACTTCATCATCTAATTATAAGGACCTGTTCCTATCTTGCTCATGATCAGAAATAGCGAGCACGTCTTCTTACACCACATATCACATAGAGCTGTGTATTGGTGTTGAATTTGTGTGTCCCACCAATGCATCCCTTCTTATCCAATGCTAAAATGGATAAGAGTATGATCTTTTATATTCATTGGTATAATTCTTCTGGATCATATTACTTGAGGAATATTCCCTTTATTTCTTCTTAGTTGCAATATATTCATCCTTGGTTTCACTAAGAGAAACACTCGTCTGCTTTTCTGCAACATATTGGAGTGATCCTTATATTTGTAGCACTACAAACCCAATCATCATATGTGTGCAATACCCTTTAGGTACCACACCATTTTCTCTGCATATTTTACTTGGATAAGGAAAATATCCTCTGATTTCATCATTCCTCTAATCCCATGAATCACGTCAATATTCTCTAACTTTGAGATCTAATGTAGTCTCTCCATTTGAGGTGGAGCACCATACTCCCTATGAATATTGTATTTTTTGCATCAAGAAATTGGAGTGACATGTAGCCTCCTATGCTACTAATCTTCTTTGCATCCATCTATCTCACTTGTCAAGGTTTCTAGATATCAATATCCTCCATCTCAAAAATGTGTCAAGTTTTATCTTACACCCATCTATGAGCTTCTCATCCTTTGTAGGATTCTATCTTCAACCTGTGATAAAGGTTAGAATATCCATAACTCTAGTTGACCCTCAAGCTCCCCATGTAACTCTATGTGCTATCCCATGGGTTGATATTGAACTTGTACAAATCCTTTTATGTATAGGTGGTTCTCCGTAGAGAGTGTCAAACCCTGTAGGTTGCTCGACCTGTTCTTGTACTTTGATTACATCAATTGTTTAGTGTAATATCCACTACTGAAGAGGTTTGTCTATCCCCTAGAGAAGTGTCTTTCCATAATAAACTCTCTGTTTCTGATACAAACCACAAACCTTTCTTTGTATCTTTTGATACTTCAATCTATTGTATACTTGATCTTGTAGATCTTCTTGGAATACTTTACAAAACTTCCCTTCATGTCTCGAACTCATATCCAAACATCATTCTATATGATCGACTAGTACTTCTTGGTCAAATCATCCTTACATTCTTCCTTCTTGGAACATTCTCTTCTTAGCATGAGTCATTAAGGATTGATTGTCATATTTGTCCATCTCTTCTACTCTTTCCATTAACCAAGCTCCTTCTTACATGCATTCCTTTATAGGTGATCTTCCTTCTAGAACAACTCCCTCAATTAAAATTGGAATACCATTCAAAGTTGTAATCTATTCTTCTGATTCTTTGAAATTATCTCTAATGTCTTCTAATTTCTCCTTGAGTTGAGATCTCCTTGTGAATTAACATTGAATGTTTTATGACAGTTTCATCTTCACATATTTGAGTTGAGTTATCAATTTTATCTTCGTACGATCTGTTCATTGCATCAAACATATCCTTGGGATTCTTCAAGTGTGATACATGTGATATCCAATGGAGATGGAAATACTCATCTTTTTGTGCTTTGCTTTGACTTCATCTCCCTATGGATCTGCAACATATTCTTTGACATAGTTCTCCATGTCATGCTTCTTCAAGTATGAGAAGCACTCTATACTTCTATGCATAAAATTTCTTGTCTCTTTCAAGCTTGTCCTCAAGCTTGGTACATTTTGTATATTAATATAGCTAACAACTATATTATATTAATATAATATGGAAACAAATCATATTATGTTATGGTTGTCATTGATGGAAAAACTTAGAATATGATCCAGATAAGCATAAGACTCAGAGTAATCGATGGTTTGTACGTATATCTGACGGTTAGGAGTAAAACCACAAAGTTTGAAAGAAAATATAATGAATAGATCCGATGGTCAGGAGTGAACCTATAAAGAAATCAATGGTTCAAAATAAAATCAGAAAGTGGAATACGGAAGATGAGAAATCAAAGTATAAAATAATATGGGTTTCCACAACCCAGAGTCCATTAGTGGAATGTGAAAGGTGGAAAGAAGAAGGCGACAAGTGGGAGGCATAATGTGGAACATGAGAAATAAAATTCTAAAATAATATGGGTTTCCGCAACTCGAAGTCTGCCAGTGGAATGTGGAAGGCATAAAGTGGAAGGATGAATGAAGAAGATGAGAAATAAAAGTATAAAATAATATGGGTTTCCGCAACCCAATGTCCGACAATAGAATGCAAAATAAAGAAATAGGAAGGTGGAAGGAGTAAAGTAGAAATTGTGGAAGTTATTTAAACAAAATTTGAAAACTCGAGATCCGTAATCCACATCTGATATAAGACCAACGATCGGGAAATGGTGAACAAGAAATCAATGGTGTGGAAAGGAATTGGTGAAAAATGATGTGCAAAAGAAGGTGTTTGTTTAGTCCTATTACATATCAATGATCAAAATAGAAGCCACAAAAAATCGATGGCGAGGAAGAAGTCTCACGGAAAGAATCCGTGGAAACTCTAATTTGTCGAAAAAAGAAAATTACGAAAGGAGTCAGAGTTGCAGAAAAAGACAATAGCAGAAGAAGCCAAAATTGCAAAGATGCATTGCACAAACTCATGATTACACATTGACTGGAATCCTTGTCTGTCATAAGCCATTGAACGGTTTTGATCAGTTATGAAAATGAACAGGAAAGCATACGAATAGGTGAAGGGTTTAAATACTGATAAGTATAATAGGATGTAGGTGAAGGGAAGTGTGTTTTCTCTCCACATGCAAAGAGCGGGTGCATGGACCGTCGTCGAAGTAGAGATTGCGGAATGAAATAAGATTATGAGTTCTTTCAATAATATCCATAATAGAGACAATGAGGGAAAAAACCTGCATAAGCAAATCCATAAGTAGATCAGAACGTAGTTGGTATGCATTGTTATATCTATTTTTTCTACATATTGTAATGAAAATGTTTAAATCTAAGGAAGAAGGGTGGTAGGGTGGGTCTAGGAAAAACATATTTTCTTCTATGTATAAGTTGAATCTTGTGCAAGTTGAAGTTGGTGCTTCAATCCAATAGTAGTTGGAGAATGTTATTTTAGTGGGTGCTAGGAAAAACATGAGGGTTGGTGCTCTCTGTAAGAAGGAATTTGTAAACAGAGGTTGCATCCTCTTTTGAGTAGGTTCTCAAATAAAGATGAATATTTTTTTGTCTCTATCATGTGTGTGTAATTGGTGATCATCATTCCTTCTGTTATACTTGATGCATTATCATAATTGTAAATCTGTAATAAGTAATAATGGTTTAAATATTGAAAAAGGTATAAGATTTAGAAATAAACGATTCACCCCCATCCTCTCAGTTATTTGAATAATTTCAACACATTCGTGGTATGAAAATTATACCACAGAAACTGCAGTCCGTTTCCTATATGCAACATCTTTCAAAATTTGATTTAGACCTTCCTAACCCGAGATATAGCAATTCTTCCCATGTCACCCTTTTATGACTATATTCTGATTTGGAGGAATAATATATCCTGAAGTATAACGAATCAGAGGATGAAACTTTCACACAAGTTACACCAAGATTTCATCTTCATCCTATCAAATTTTCAGCTCACGATCATTCTTCAATATCTAGTTATAGTGAAAGTACCAACATGACTAGTTTTTTGTTTTTTAATGGGGTTTTCAAGCATGAAACCCTAATCTTTAGTAGTTGTAGTTGTAGCAGTGTTTTGGCTGCACAAAGACTTCTTTCATGGTGGATCTGATACCATGTTAAGATTTCAATGGTTATACAAGATCTAAGAACATTTAGTATCATAACATCATAAACATATATGAAAGGATCACTGAAACAAAGACAAGCACAACCACATAAGAGAACACATAGATTTATCCTAGGAAACCTTCACGGGGAAGAAAACCCAGCAAAAATTCCTCGATATATAATTCAGCCAAGTGCAGTGTAAGAACCAAATAATAATACTTATAAGACACCAAAAATAATATTAGACTTCCTCCTCTCCCAAACAGACTACTCTTTTTCTCTCTTTTGCAACCACTGAGTTATGTTGTTTTTTCAACATATACAAATGAGGGAGGCACCTCTTCTATTTATACTAATCAATCGAGAAGTCTAATAACCCAATTGGGCTGATATAACCTCCCAATTAGGGCCTAATTTCCTTGGGGTAATCAAAATACATTTTAGTAATAGTTTTGTGGGTACTACTGACCCGAATTACAACGAAGGTTTTACCTCAAAACTTTACATGACCAATTACATAAATGACATCCTTAATTGGAGAAACAACATCTCCGAAAGAGGTAATAACAATAATAGTAAAAAATAGAATATCTTCCACAGTTATATTTCTTTAACACAATATATATACTATAATGTTAATATGATTATCATTATTATCTATTTTTAAGGTCACCGCCGAGCGAGATGCCAAGTTTTAGTATGAAACCCGTTTATTTGTAGGGCAAGGGACCTTCATCTACAAAACCATTTGCTAAATATACTTAATATATTATATAATGTTAATATATTTATATGTTATATATTTAATATATTAATATACTATATAATATATAATTATAATATAACATAGCTGTTAGTTTTTATGTGTAATATAAACATCTATGATTTGACCTTCGGTGATCCATATTTCTATGCCCATGTCACTTCACAAGGTACTGAGGCCCCATGGGATTACAATGTTGGTCAACTTGAGATTGACATTGCTAAAGAGACATATGGTAGGCAGGACGATTGGCAATATGGAGGATGATTGACAAGTATTACCCAACAGAAGAGGTCAAATTGACTAGGAACATTTCCAGTTACCAGAAAACATTTTTCACATTGGTGTCACTCGATGACTATGGTCATTGATTGACTGGAATATATACACATAGGTTATCCAATTCTTTGTGAAGCCACTAACAAATTATTTGGTCATCATTTTATAGGGTTTGTAGATATGATTCTATAGCCATATTGTTGGAATGAACTTTTATTATATATATGTAGAAATTTGGGGAATTATATTTTCATATTGCTTGTACAATGGCTACTATATTTGACAACACGTGTTGTGATATCAATGATCCCTCTTTCCTCTCAAGCACCGATGCCTGATATAAGGAATAAACATTAGATATTTTTAATTAATATCTTAATGATCCTTTTTGTTCCCACATGTTGATTAAATGTATCGTATAGTTTGAAACTATAAATTATAATTATCATATACTTATGGTTTATAATTTATAACATTTTGTCAAAAAAGAAAATAAAAAACATATGGGCATGATAGGAATTGTTTGGAAATTTACCATCTCTCTCCAAACCAGATCCAAGATCCACAAAAATAACCACCTCTTCCACTATCATGGCTGAATTAATAGGGGACATCCATGGCGTTCAATGTGGCAACCAAAATGGTACCAAGTTTGGGGAGGTTTTCTATGATGAGAAAGACATCGATCCCACTAATAGACACAACAACAATTCTGATCTACAACTCAAATGGGTTGATATTTACTTCAATCAAGAAAGTTATGAGATATTTGTTCCCCGTATTGTGTTCATGGATCTAGAGCTTGGTACCATGGATAGTGTGTGGAATGGACCGTATGTCTATGTATTCATGCCTAAAAACTTCATTTTTAGCCATTATGGGGATGTAAGCAATTGGGATAAGCGACATTATATCAAGGGGGCCGAGCTCATTTATTTCGTGCTTGACGTCGTGAGGAAGTAGGTCGAGAACTGTGATTACCTACAAGTTATGTATATTTTAGATGTGAACCCTAGTTCTTGTGTTTTTTGAAATGTAGGATTCCAGTTGTGAATATGTTGGAGGGTTTGATGTGCATGGTTTTAAGTGTGTCACTCATTGGGATAAGGTACTGTATATGGGATGGGAACAATTCTGATCTCCAAGATCATAAATGAGTACCATTATAGAATGATGCTCACTTTTTCTATTTTCCCTTCAATTAAGGTATCTGAAACAATGGTGCATCCTTACAATACCATGCTGTTTGTGCATAGTTTAGTGGAGATATGGCACCACTATGAGATCTGACACCACTATGATAGATCTAGTACTGCTTCTCAAAGTTCTGGTAAATATTGTTTGTTCATGTAACTATTTGTATTTTAATAATCAATATGTTGAAGTGCTTTGGTATGATGGAATCGTATTCATATTTTAATGGAAGAGACAGTTGTTTGAATTCTCAGTGAGTGTCCCCATATAGTTCTTAATTGATCACTCTTTCAAACCTATGCTTTCTCTTTTCTTTTTGTTTCACCCTTTTTTTCATTTTACCTTTACCTTGTAAACATACAACCACAAAATTTATGGATTAAGGTATTAAAAGGAAATCTATGGTCTTTAAGAATCCCATTGTTTATTCCTATGGCGATGTACACTAGAGCTGACACCAAAATATTCCACTGTTCTCTTGAATTTTTTCCATCCCTCTACTCCTACTTGATCTCTTTTATATGAAGCTAAAAAAAATGTAGCATATAAACAAGCAATAATTCATATCATAAACTATTTATTAAAATCATACAAGTGCCACATTATATTATAAAACTGCTTCTCCACATCATATTCAACATAATATCAAGCACTATTGATAAAATCATTGATATGCCATAATATAAATGTTGTACTAAGTCTGAAAATGATAAGCAACCAATTGATATCCTAAAAAACTCAATTCTCTTTTATAATTGAACATACTTACAAGTGTTAGGTTATTTAGACACTTAGGAGTTAGTTAAGATCAACTTGTTATAATATATCTGTTAGGAAAAGTGTGTTTCTTTAGTATGCATTAGTATGCATTTATAAATATATAATATGACGGTCATGATATGTTCTATACATAGAGTGATATGATGATTCATCTTCTCTTAGATCATAATTACCTTTGATCCATGGCTTAACACCTGATTATTCCATGCTATCTATTTAAAGTGAAGGGAGGGGCATTGGCTAGTTGATCAATTATGACAAGCTAATTTGTAAATTTATTTCTTTTGAATAATAAACTTCTTCAAGTAGCTATTTGGCTAGGACTGTGGAGTGTTCCCTTTTTGAGGTTTTAAACCATGTGAAAACATCGGTGTGTTGATCCGTGATATGTTTGTGTGAGTGGCTTCTCTAGGTGTTTGGTATTTTTGAAGTACCTTGTGTAACCGAACATGGTATAAAAGTGTTTATGAAGAGTTGCTTCCATTGATGATCTAGATCTTGAACTGGTGTTCCCAAATCTTTGAAAGGGTTTCTGGTTCTGATTTTTTTTTCATTTCTAGGATGTGTGAGGTATTCATGATTGCATCTGAAGTGCCGTTTCTATTAGAAAATAGTTTTTGTTTGATAAAAAAAGGTTTCTATTTTCCCCATAGACGTCCATTTCATCAGATATGAAGGTATATTGTTATAGTGACATTTTTGAAATTAAAAAAACAAATTCTCATATTTTATTAGTTTTTTTATCAGATCTAGCTTTTCTTTTGGTTTTGGATTGTTTCCTTCCCTATATTCGTATGATCTTTGTTGTGCACTTTGTACGATTGCAACAAATTAGAAACATAAAGGAAATGGGTTTTCTCTACTATGTATGCTCTTTGCCGTGTACATTGTGCGATCGCGGTAAATTGAAAACAATGAGAAAAACATACATTCTGGGAGAGAAAACAAGGACTAATCCCAAAAGTGTGGCATTTTTTTGTTTCGTTTTTGTTTCGAGTTATGTGAAGTGATTTGTAGGAAAATAAGCAAGCACACACTTCAAGACAAAATAGTAAAAAAAAAACCCTTCCTCCCCATCTTTTATGTACCTTTTAATATTGGTTCACTTGGTTAAAAATTGCTTTATTAATTAAAAGGTATTGAGTTCAAGCCTTGTTAGTTACTTTTCTAAAAGTGCATGCAATTTCTAATTTTAAGTTACTTTATTGTAAAAGTGAATCTCACTTGAATTATAAAAGAGGGACACTTAAAGTCTTTTAGTTTTTGCTGCAATATTTGAAGTAAGATCCTTGTAAAAGTGAATTTCACTTATTTTACAAAAGTGATTCACATAAAACAACTTTCTTGTAAAGTGAGTTTTAAAGGTTAATCTTGGGAAGAGGTGGGTGTTTTTTTTAGTTGGTCAATCCTCTATCTTCCATGCCTCTCTTGGTGTCATGTTCAACCTTTTTTTATTATCAAGCATAACGTCCTAATCTAGAGTCAGTTTTCAATGTTGATTTTTTTAAACAACCTATTTTTTTGAGATCTTTGCATATAGACCATTGGTTTTTTGTTTTTACAGCCTTTATTTTATAGCATGGATGCCCCTTGTGATATTTTACTTACCATTTCCAGCTATTTCTCATGGAAATATTGTATGGAGGATGTCCCATGAAGTAGGGGAATTTACAAAATTACCTTAGGGTAAGAAAAATAACCCACTGATGATGATAAGAAAATCAAGTGGGAAAATAAATGTGATGAAGCTCATGGATTAATTTGGATGTTGATCTCTACTGATTTGTGATTCCACCTATCTAGAATTGATGAACCAGATAAAGCTTGGGACAAGTTGGAAGCTGTGCTTGGAAACATAATGAAATTCAAGGCCATCAACTTGAAAATGAGTTGATTTCTTTAAATCCAAGTGATTTTTCCTGCATTCAAGATTATATATCTAAGTACAAAACTCTTAGAATCTTATGTGTAGAATGAAAAATTGAATGGAAAGATAACCAATGCATTTATCATATTCGTTCCAAACTTGGACCTACATATTCTCTTTTTGTATCTACTTTCTACTCCATGAAAGAATCCTTGGATCCAATTAGCTATATAGAGCCCAGTTTTGAATCCCTTTGTGATTCCTTCATCAGAGAGAAACATAAGCTCATACATCTTGGAAAGTTTAGCAATGCAGATACATTAAGAAATCCTTATTGTCCCCAAAAAAACAAAAGTAAAATCCTCCCAAGAAACAAAATTCTCACAATAATAAGCCAAAAAAGGTTCCCAAACCCTCTCTGTTAGCTCATTATTTCAAAAATGACAAAGGAGCCAAGCCATAAGGAAAGAAGACTGAGCGTCATAGCAACTATTTCAGGAAAGATAATCATGATGAATCTAAATGTTTCAAGAATATGGTATCCTTGGAAGCCACAATGAAGAATCACCACATCATCCTTGATTCTTCTTCAGAATCTACCTCTCATGGACATGCACTTTGCGCTTCTGGTTTTTCTTATACCTCATCTTCTTCTTCTACTTTAAATGAGTGGCTCATATATTTTGGAGCATCTTATCATATGGCTAAATATCAATCCATATTTTCTACTATGCATGAATGTAACACCAACAAAATATTTATTGCCGATGATAGATCTCTAAGTGTTGTAGTATCTAGAACAGTTCCATTAGGTAATGGTGAATTTAGTGATGTACTATGTGTTCCAAGAATTTCCTGCAATTTGTTGCTAGTCTATGAAATCACTTATTATGGTGAAGGTAAAACTATAATGTTTACACCTCACAAAGCTGTAATCAAGGGTTTTAAAGATCCTAATAATGTCCTAGCTACATGAATTGTTGATGATATTAGCAGTTTGTACAAATTTAACAACTTTGGGTCATCACATTTTTCTTCAATTTTTGTTGCTCATAGTGATAACTTGAGGAAACTTTGGCATGAGAGATTTGGAGACTTAAATTATCGCTCTGTTGCAGCTGCAACTGTTTCCCCAAATTTTCAAATTTTGGACCCCTTTGTTGATTTAGCTTTTCCTAGAATCGTTTGGATCTAGGAACTCTTTTTGTTTTGTTTAATTTTGGACTATTTTGAGGTTAACTCTCTTCCAAATTTTCGGAAAATTGCTTATGTTTGAAGCTACTATGGGTTGTGCAATTTAGAGTCTGGTTGGTTTCCCTTTGAGCTGAGTTTTCTTTTTGGAAGCTTATTTCTCATGCTAGCCATCATTCCGAAGGTCATTTAAGCCACGTATCGGAGCCATGTTTCCTTAGGAAGCCTTCGTCACGGAAATTGAACGATGATTATTCTGCAGGAGGATCGTGATTTCTCCGTTGTTGCGTCGTATCGTTAACTTGTTTATAATATCAGAGGTTGGTTGAGGTTGAATTGGGATATTTGGTCTTTGTGAAGCCGCTATTTCGGAGGTGAAACAGGTTTTTTGGATCGCTGCGTAACCTTAGGTTGTCCGAACACTTAGCGTTTTACCTTGATTTTGCGCCATAGCAAATGTTATGTTTTTGGATTGGAGGCTGTAGTCTATTTAGCATCCACCCTTGCGGCTCCCAAATGAACTAGGTACCCGCCATATAACTGTTCCGCTCACCGATGCTCTGTCGGGTTTTCATCGCTTTGTTTTTGGATCGGAGTCTGTATTCTTTCCTCCCCCGCCTTTGCAGCTGTCTAACGCACTGATTGTTCGAATTTGATGTCTTTCCGCCCACCGAATGGGAAATTTTCCACCCAGAGTTTGAGTTTAGCTTTTTCGACTCCGATAGACTTAATGGTCTCGCAGATCCCATTGCTTGTTTGGGACCCGCTGACGCGGCTGTGAGTGAGACTGCACGGCCGATGTTTCGATGTTTTAAGCCGCTGATAAGTTTTCTCTTCCCGTCATGTTGTGAGTTTTTAAACCTCTATGTGATCGACAGTGGTTTTGGTACTTGTTAAGGTTTTCATGACGAGAGCGCAATACAAGGCCTCTTTTGATGACTATTTGTTTTGTTGATGTAGTTTGATTGAAAAGATATAGTCCTAATGAATGATAAATGTTGTTTGATTGCAGACAGACTCAAGAGACCTTTTTTACTACGAGAAGAAATAGATGGGAGACAAGGCCGCAAAAAGTTGGCTGAGCAGTGTTAGACAAAGTTCATAATGAAATCAACGGAATCTCAAGGAGGACACACGAAAGACAGGGTAGAATCGATGGTGACAAAAGTCGAGGCTGGGAAAGATCCGTCAGTTATCGAGTAGATCCCACTTTGTTAAGTACTCATAAGTTGAAATCTGAAAACATAACACATGAAGTGAATCATGAGTACTCACGGAAAAGACAAAATGGTGATATTAGACGGTTTTGACGAGCCCAAAGGTCACACGGTTGGGGCAGCCCAAGCGGTTGGCTGATTTAGTTTAAATATGGGAAAGTTAGAGTTTACAGGGGCTTTTTCCTTGGAAAAACTTGTGAACTATTGTTTGTAAGAGGAACTACTTCGTTTTACAATAAGAAATTACAAATTTTGCCTGTTGGAGAAGGTGCTATGTGGAAAGTTTCAATGTGATAAATGAACAATGTTGAAGGGGAACTATTTCGTTTTTGACTGTGTTTCATTAACTGTGAGAGTGTTCTAACTTTCTGAACCTATGTTCTTACCTGAATGTTCTCTAGTATATTCTGTAATGTTTTCCACTATGAGTAATGGAATTTTTAACTGTTGATGAGCTATCTTGTCATGTATACTTTTATTCATGTTTGTATGTTTGGTTCTAAGAACAACTATCTGTGATTTGCCGTAACATGTGAACAGTATTGCATTACGCATGAATTAATATCTAGCTCTCTAGAGATAGCCTAGTTAGTATTTATTTTCTAATTGTGTGTGATTTAGATGTGAGGGAGTTTAAGACGAGAGGTAAGAACCTGCGCATCACATTGTGAACACTCCTTGCATTCTTAATCAATATGCATGTTAAATAGGCACTTGCATATCATACTTTAGGTCAAAAAATAAAAAAATATATACTATGGACCAGGCCGCAACCGGTAAAACCTTTTATTTTTGTTTCTTGACCTACGGTGGCCGGACCGCAAACCAGATGGATTTCGTACACCAAATAGTCACGGGCTAGTTGGGAACGTTAATTGGGGAGAATCCCTTGCTATTGCTGCTTGTGATTTTTCAGGCCTCAAAAGTTTCTGGTGCTAGAAGGAGGGCCACCAGTGCATGGCTGGCCGAGGAAACCCGTTTTCCCGAGACTATTCCACCGGTAACAGTTCAGAAAGCAGTGTGTTTGATAATCCAATTCCTGAAGAGGGGGGTAGAGAACATTTGTATTCTGTCGACAATGAATTTGTTAATGATCTGAGAGGACACACTAGGGAATATGTGAAGAATATTGGAGGATTACTGATTATCCCTGAATTTCCCAGAAGAGAATATAAAAGGAAAGATCGTCCTATATTGGAAGACTCAGTGCTAGTTGGGGATTGGGAAGAACTTGTAGAAACAACCTTACAGGAAGTCGTACAGCCTTTGAATCAAGCGGGCCTAGATACTCCTTATGGTTCTCCTGTTCATACTCCTATTCGCTCACTGCCTCACTCTCCACCCAGACTCATGGCAGGCGTAAACGCAAATAAACCACCCAACCCACCGAACCCACCACCTGCCTGGAAAGCTAGATCACCTTTAAACCTAACACCTCCTTTGCATGATTTACCTCAATCTTTTGAAAAGATGCTGCCCAAATTTCACCCAAATGAGAAGATACTAGTAGATGACCACTTGCAAAGTTTATATTTGGCAATAGAAGGGTTAAGGGCTAGGAAATATGAGGATGTAGTTTGCAGACTTTTCCCACACACCTTTAAAGGAGCTACAACATCGTGGTACTTTGGTTTGCCGGAAAATTCTATCCCTGATTGGGATACCTTCGAGAGGATTTTTAGAAGTAAGTATGCAACCCAAAAGACTCATGTAGCTCTCATGAAAGGATTATGCGCCTTAAAGAAAGAAAGAAAGGAGAAGGTGCATAGTTTCACCCAAAGGTTTGCAGCCTATCTTAAGAATTTTTCTAAAGCTGACAAACCTTTGGATAAAGTCCTAATTGAATATTATACCTCAGCTCTAGGACCCAAGTTGGCCATGTTTTCCAAAATTAAGGCCAAGCCTACTCTAGCGGAGACCTATGAGGAGGCGGAGAAAGTAGAGGTTGAAAGGGAAAGTATCGAATATTATCCCGAACGATCAGGAGAGAAAAATGTGGGGAGGAAATCTTTGTTGTTTACCAAGCCTAAGGAGGAGCAGTCACCAAATTTTGAAGGAATGGAAAAAATGATGCAGAAGCTTTCTAACAGAATCATAGACTTGGAAAAGGAAAAGGAAGCCCAAAAGTTCTACAAGCCCTATTACAAGAAAAGGGAAGATAATAATCAATCCCAACCCCCTCCGCACAATTCGACATCTATGAATTTAACAGAGGTAGGAATGGACAATTTTTGCACTTTTCACCAACAACCTCACTCTGAAAAGAATTGTCCTCAACGGATAAACTCAATGACGTTGGTTATGATTCAGTTGTTGGATTCTAAATTGACAGAAGATGAAGATGAAGAAAGGAAAGACAGTAATACATCAACAAAAGAACAAGAAGATGAGACCATGGTTTTATGGGACCGTGTTTCGTCGTTTGACACCAAGGAGGAAAAGGTTTTGGGACACGAGGACATCCTGGAAACAAATGTAACAACAAGAAGCCAAGGGTTGGCTAAAAAAGATAGTTTCATGCTCCCAAAGATTAAAAGACTTCAAAGGAATGTTAAAAAATTTCAAAATAAATCCTCAGTTAAGGAAATTCCAGAATTTACCATTACCAGTCAAGGTCCTAGACAGACTAATGTGTTCGCCAAGCCCAATGAAGAAAAAATAAATAATGGTAAACCAAATCCCACCGAGCCTAAGATGGAATATGACATTGTGGATGATATAAAGAAGGTAAGGGTGAATATCTCATTATTTGAAATGTGCAAGGTACCGCAGTAGAAAGAAAAGTTGTTGAAAGCACTTGAAGCATCAGAGGAGGGGCTGCCCACTGACAATTATCCCAAGGAAGAAGAAGAAATTGGGGAAGCAAGTATAGGAGGTAAGCCTAAGAGAAAGAATCCACCTTTTCTTCTCACTTTTTAAATTTTTAACCACAACGTACATAATTTCTTGGTAGACTAAGGGGCACCGGTTAACGTCATGTCGTTGTCGGTCTGCAAAAGGATAAATGGGCAGCCTAAACCATCCACCTGCAGGGTTGTTCAGTTGGTTAGAATGAATGTGAAAGTAATTGGGGAAATGGAGGATGTTCTAATTTGCTTGTCTTCGAATGATAAGGTGTGTCAATTTATTGATATTGTGGTGGCTGACATACCAGAAGCTTATGGGTTTGTCCTCAGTAGGGACTAGTCAGCAAAGCTAAATGGATATTTTTCCTCTGATTGGTCACATCTGTGGCTACCATACAAAGGAAGTCCGAATCAAATTAAAATTTTGAGGGAGCCCCATATGAAACACAACGTTACTCAGTTCGAAGAAACAAACAAACCAATGGATTCTGTTTTTGGGAAATTACTTTATTGAGTTAAAACCATGAAATTACCAAGCAGAGGAAGCCAGTGACACATCAGACGCTCAGCCTGATCTCCTTCGGTTTTCACAGGCTGATGAAATAGATTGTAAAATAGTAGACTTAGTAGTAGAAGTAGATGTAAATTCCTGCATAGTAGTTAGCGATTTCTGGACACTTTTTTTTGATGGATCTAAAATGTTAGAAGGGTTAGGAGCCGGTTGTGTCCTGATTGACCCCAAGAAGAACAAACATTTTCTTTCATGTAGGTTAGAGTTTGAATGTACAAACAACACAGCTGAATATGAAGTGTTGGTTCAAGGTTTAAGGAAAGCAATTGAATTAAAGGCAAATAATCTGAAAGTGTTTGGAGATTCTGAAATAATTGTAAAACAAATTCGGAATCAAATACATTGCATTTCTACCCACTTAAAAGCTTATCAAAATGAGGTTTGGGATTTACTCAAATGTTTTAATGCATTTAATATTGTATCGATTCCAAGACTTAAGAATGCAGTAGCTTACTTGTTGGCCACCTCAGCTGCGAGGCTTGTGCCCTCTAATAATCGGTGCTCTGTTGAATTGCTTTTCAGGCCCTCGGTTCCAGATATGATTACCAACCTACGAGTATTCGATGACGATCAGCAGATTATAGAATGCTTAACAAATGATGAGGTATTTAAAGGGGTGATTATTGATGATGAAATTCGATAATTTCATCCCTAAGGGAGTCAGAACTTTAGAACAAATGTTTGATTTAAATGAAAAATTTAGAAGACCAGAAAATGTGAAGACTCATAGCTCATCTCTACAGTTCAAATTGATTAATTTGGGGACTAAGATGAAGCCTAAATATGTGAGTCTTGGAAAATGCTATTCACCAGCTGAAAGAAATAAGTTCATCGTTCTTTTCAATCAATACAAAGATGTTTTTGCTTTGACGTATGAAGATCTGAAGACATATGACACCAGTATTATCCAGCATGTTATCCCCATCAAATCTGGAGTCAAACCTTATCAGCAGCCTTTAAGAAAAATGCATCCAAAATTAGAACCTCTAATCCAAAGTGAAGTCAAGAAACTATTGGATGCTAGAATAATTTTTAAGGTTAGACACTCGGAATGGGTTTCAAATATGGTACCAGTAAGGAAGAAATCTGGAGAAATCAGGTTATGTGTGGATTTTATAAACTTAAATCGTGCTTCAGATAAAGACAATTATCCTGTTCCACCCATGGAACAACTACTGCAAATGGTTTCAGGTTTTGAACTATTCTCTTTCTTAGACGGATTTTCAGGCTACAATCAAGTATTAGTAGCCGAAGAAGACAGATTGAAAATGACATTCAGGACCAAGTGGGGAAATTTCGCTTACAGAAGAATGCCATTTGGACTTATAAATGCTGGAGCTACATTCCAGAGGGATATGGACATAGCTTTCCGCAGTTTGATTGGATGCAGTGTTGTAGTATATCTCAATGACATCACGATATTATCAAAGAAGAGAGAAGAACACGCATTTCATCTAAAACAGATTTTTGAACGCTATCGAAAATATGGTATCTCACTAAACCCCAAGAAGTGAGTGTTCGCTGTTACGGAAGGTGAGTTGCTGGGTCACGTGGTTTCAAAGAAGGGGATCTCCATAGACCCGGAAAGGATCAAATCCATTGAACAGATTCCCTTGCCCCATAATAAAAAGGGCATGCAATCATTTATGGGGACAATAAACTTTGTGCGAAGGTTTGTGCCAGATTTCGCTCAAATTGTTAAACCTTTGCAGCAAATGGTAAAGCAAAGTGTACAATTCAAATGGAATGATGTTGAGAAGAACGAATTCAGCAAGATTAAAACCACTGTTGCGCATGCCCTCTCCCTCAAAAGCCTAGATTTTGATAAAGATTTTATTCTATACACTTTCGCATCTGATGATTCGCTAGCAGATGTGCTTACTCAGAAGGAAGATGGGGGAGATGAGTTCCCCATATCATTTATGAGCACTGGTATGCAAGGGGCCGAATTGAATTACTCGGCTATAGATAAAAAAGCTTACGCAGTGTTTAAAGCAGTGAAACAATTCAAGCCCTACATACTAAAGAACCGGACCAAGGTAATCATCCCACACCCAGCTGTGAGGTCTCTTTTCGTACAGAAGGAGTTAGGAGAAAGAAAGGGCAATTGGGTAACATCTCTTCAGGAATATGACCTCGAATTCAAGCCAACTTCTATAGTTAAAGGGAAAGGATTGTGCAGGTTGATGACTGAAAATAGAAACAATGAAGAACATGCTTGGGAAGACGAAGCTGAATTACATTTGATGGATGTATGTCCTCTTTTCATAGCCTCGGAATCTTGGTATCGAGACCTTGTGCATTACCTTCAGACAGGATCGTTACCAGAACATTGGAATTCTAAGTAAAGAAGAGCACTGCATCTTAAATCAGCCTCATATCAAATTATTGAAGGAATATTATTCAAAAAAAATTACAACAAAGTTCTTCTTAGATGCTTAGAGAAAGAAGATGCGAAGAAGGTAATGACAGATTTGCATGATGGGCTTGCTGGGGGAAAATTTTCAAGAGATACTACAACTCACAAAATTCTCAGAGCTGGATACTATTGGCCCACGCCCTTCAAAGATGCACACGCCCATGTCAGAAAGTGTGACATTTGTCAAAGGTGTGGTGGAAGACAAGCTAAAGCAGTAGGACCATTGAAGCCTGTGATGATAATGGAGCCTTTTGAGCAATGGGGGTTAGATATCATTGGGGAGATAAAGCCGAATTCTTCCCTGCAACACAAGTATATTCTGACAGCAACCGACTACTTCACTCATTGGGTCAAAGCCATCCCATTGCACAAAATAAATGAGGATGTGGTCATACACTTCTTGCAAGACCATATTATGACCAGGTTTGGAGTTCCAATTTCTTTAGTTTTTGATAATGCTACTTTCTTTTCCTCAATAAGATTAACTACTTTTGCTCATGAGAAAGGGATTAAGTTACATTACTCTGCTAATTACTATCCACAGTGAAATGGCTTAGCTGAATCTACAAACAAGAACCTGATTAGGATTTTAAAAAAGACAGTGATAGAAAATCAGAGGAGTTGGCACTCAGCGTTACCAAACACTCTTTGGGCTGATAGAGTCACCCCCAAGTCTTCGATAGGAGTGTCTCCATATACCCTTGTGTATGGTAAAGAGGCCATTCTCCCCCCCAATATCATGCTACCCTCTTCCATAATAGCTCAGGAGTCTATAGGATCAGATAATGAAGTCTTGCAAATGAGGATATATAATCTCCTGAAGGCATAAGAGTCTCGATCCAAAGCCAGAGAGCGTTTTAAACAACAACAAGAGGTAGTAAAGAGATGGTTTGATAAACACAAGGATGGAGGAAAATATTTCGAGGTGGGAGATTTGGTTCTCAAGTGGGACCATCCCCATGATGAGAAAGGAAAACACACGAAATTTCAGTAGCTGTGGGTAGGTCCTTTCCAGATTGCGGCAAAGCTTGGCCCCTCAACTTATAAATTGCAAGATTTACAGGGGTGGGAAGAGAACTTACCAGTAAATGGTTTAGTTCTCAAACCTTATTTTTCCTGAGTTTGTTTGTGTTCTTTTATCTTGCATATAAATAATTTGACTTGGCCGTTTACTTTGAATTATGTAGTTCTGTTTTGTTTTAGTCTAAATTTTGACTGATTTCAATAAAGGAGGCAAGCTTGTGGTTGAATGGAGAACATCATATTTTTTGGAATGATTAAAGTTCTTGGGTATAAGACTGTATTATTGTTTATCTAAAAGAATTTCTTCTATTTTAGTAGTTTTCTTGAGTGGCTATGAACACATTGAAGTCTTGGTTAACCCTTGTAAAGTAAACCCGAATCAAAGGGTTTGGAATACTATTTTGAGGCTCCATCCATATCACATTTAAAATGTCCTAGGGAGTGACAGCAAAGGGCCCATGGAAAGAAAGCAGGGTAAACAATATATTATATATAAATGATCCCATGCCAAGAATTGAACGCCAAAAGGAAGATAAGAGTCGAGAACTCCTATGAAAGCACTATCTATCAAAACAAATACTTAATCATATAAGTACTAAATCACCAAAAGTTCCTCTCCGTCCATGAGCTGAAAATTGAATATATCTCTCACACAAAAGGACACTATGGATAGAGGAGCCTGAATCAAAATTCAGAAAGAAAGGCGTGTAGGAGGACTCATATGAAAAGACAAAAGCTCAAAAGCACAAAAGGTGCAAAATGGCATGGGAATGAGGAACAAATGAATATTTTTGTTTACCATATGCTACAATCCTGTGGTGTCCAAATTGGCGGCTACCTGAAGACAGAGGTAACAAATGAAATTCATCTTCCTAGCCTCAAAAGAGTTATCTTGACTTGAAAATCCTGGTTTCCACTCTCCTAAATTGGACTATCATCAATGATTAAAAGTGCATACATTTGCCATTTGAGAAATCTAGATATCTAGAAGAATTCAACAGGTTCGTCGTTATTAAATAGTCTGTTACTCAAGAAATAATCATCCAGAGATCTAGGTCCACCAGGTAGTCACCAATTGTTGCAGCTGCAACTGTTTCCCCAAATTTTCAAAATTTGGACCCCTTTGTTGATTTAGCATTGCCTAAAATCATTTGGATCCAGGAAGTCTTTTTGTTTTGTTTAATTTTGGACTATTTTGAGGTTAAATCTCTTCTAGCTTTTCAGAAAATTGCTTATGTTTGAAGCTGCTGTGGGTTGCGGAATTTAGAGTCTGGTTGGTTTCCCTTTGAGCTGCATTTTCTTTTCGGAAGCTTATTTCTCATGCTAGCCATTGTTCTGAAGGTCATTTAAGCCACGTATAGGAGCCATGTTTCCTTAGGAAGCCTCCATCGCAGAAATTGAACGATGATTATTCTGCAAGAGGATTGTGATTTCTCCGTTGTCGTGTCGTATTGTTAACTTGTTTATAATATCAAAGGTTGGTCGAGGTTGAATTGGGATATTTGGTATTTGTGAAGATGCTGTTTCGGAGGTGAAACAGGTTTTTTGGACCACTGCGTAACCTTAAGTTGTTTCGAACACTTAGCGTTTTACATTGATTTTGCACCATAGCAAATGTTATGTTTTTGGATTGGAGGCTGTAGTCTATTTAGCTTCCGCTCTTGCGGCTCCCAAACGAACTAGGTACCCGCCATATAACTGTTTCACTCGTCGATGCTCTGTCGGGCTTTCGTCGCTTTGTTTTTGTATCGGAGTCTGTAGTCTTTCCTCCCTCTCCTTTGCGGCTGTGTAATGCACTGATTGTCTAACGTTGATGTCTTTTCTCCTGTCAACTGGGAACTTTTCCGCCCAGAGTTTGAGTTTATCTTTTTTGACTCCGATAGACTTAACGGTATCACAGATCCCATTGCTCGTTTGGGACCTGCTGACGCGGCCGTGAGTGAGACTGCACGACCGATGTTTCAATGTTTTAAGCCGCTGATAAGTTTTCTCTTCCTGTCGTGTTGTGAGTTTTTAAACCTCTGTGTGATCGACAGTGGTTTTGGTACTTGTTAAGGTTTTCATGATGAGAGCACAATACAACGCCTCTTTTGATGACTATTTGTTTTGTTGATGTAGTTTGATTGAAAAGATATAGTCCTAATGAATGATAAATGTCATTTGATTGCAGATGGACTCAAGAGACCTTTTTTACTACGAGAATACATAGTTGGGAGACAAGGCTACAGAAAGTTGGCTGAGTAGTGTTAGACAGAGTTCGTAATGAACTCAACGGAATCTCAAGGAGGACACACGAAATACAAGGCATAATCGATGGTGACAAACTCCCATGCTGGGGAAGATCCGTCAGTTACTGAGTAGATCCCACTTTGTTAAGTACTCATAAGTTGAAATATGAAAATATAACGCATGAAGTGAATCATGAGTACTCACGGAAAAGACAAAATGGTGATATTAGACGGTTTTGAGGAGCCCAAAGGTCACACGGTTGGGGAAGCCCAAGCGGTTGGCTGATTTAGTTTAAAGATGGGAAAGTTAGAGTTTACAGGGGATTTTTCCCTGGAAAAACTTGTGAACTATTGTTTGTAAGAGGAACTACGTCGTTTTACAATAAGAAATTACAATTTTTTCCTATTGGAGAAGGTGCTATGTGGAAATTTTCAATGTGATAAATGAACAATGTTGAAGGGGAACTATTTTATTTTCGACTGTGTTTCATTAACTGTGAGAGCGTTCTAACTTTCTGAACCTATGTTCTTACTTGAATGTTCTCTAGTATATTCTATAATGTTTTCCACTATGAGTAATGGAACTTTTAATTGTTGATGAGCTATCTTGTCATGTATACTTTTATTCATGTTTGTATGTTTGGTTCTAAGAACAGCTATCTGTGATTTTTCGTAACATGTGAACAGTATTGCATTACGCATGAATTAATATCTAGCTCTCTAGAGATAGCCTAGTTAGTATTTATTTTCTATTTGTGTGTGATTTAGATGTGAGGGAGTTTAAGACGAGAGGTAAGAACCTGCACATCACATTGTGAACACTCCTTGCATTCTTAATCAATCTGCATGTTAAACACGGGGACTTCACTTAGTGAACCTCTCACATAGCACGTGTGATCACGGGATATTAAAGAATACCCTTAATTTCGAGAGATATTGACCCAAACTATTTTTGTTGAAATCCCCTCCCAATACTTAAAACCTCCTCCCCACCCCCTTTTATACCTCAATCCTTATAAACCACCCTACCCACCCCCTCCTTAAACCCCTCATCCCCCCAATACCTGCAATATATTGGTTCGATTTTTTATAATTTTAAAACCCACAATATGAGCTAACGTGATAGGATATTAGCCAACAAGTGAAGCCCCCGTGATGTTAAATAGGCACTTGCATATCATACTTTAAGTCAAAAAATACAAAAATATATACGGTGGACAGGGCCGCAACCGGTAAAACCTTTTATTTTTGTTTCTTGACCTACGGTGGCCGGACTGCAAATTGGACGGATTCCCTACACCAAACAGTCACGGGCTAGTTGGGAACGTTGACCAGGGAGAATCCCTTACTGTTGCTGCCTGGGATTTTTCAAGCCTCAACACGCTCTTTGCAACAACTATGTAAATGCAATATGGGGATAGGTCTTATTATGGTATCTTGTAGGGATGGTGTTTTTTCTGGTTGTGTACTTGAAAAACATCATTGGTACAATCTTGATAAATTTGTGTATTGGCATGCCTCGGTTCCCTTGGAGCTTGTGCATAGTGACTTGTGTGGTCCTGTTCCATCGGATTCCTTTTCTAGTTTAAAATATTTATTAATGTTCATTGATGATTACTCTAGACACACTTGGATGTATTTCCTACAAGCCTCTTGTTGAAGTATTTAACATGTTCTTTTCCGACAAGCCACTTGTTGAAAAACAATCTAGTTATCAAATTCTTAAGTTAAGATATGATAATGGAGGAGAATATGTTAACAACAAGTTCACTACTTTCTGTGCTATAAGGAATCCAACAACAACACGATCTTCCATATACACCACATCAAAATGGTGTATATGAACAAAATAACTGCACTTTAAAATAAATGGCTAATTGTATGATCCAAGCTAAGGGACTAAGTCTTCAATTTTGGGTTGAATCCATAAATTGTGCAAATTACATATTTATTTGCACCCCCACTAAAACTTTACAAGGTATCACACCACAAGAAGCATGGAGTAAAATTAAACCTTATGTAAGTCACTTTCGTTTGTTTGGTAGTGAAGCATGGGCTCACATTTTAGATGAAAAATGGAAAGCATTGCATTCTAAAAGTGAAAAGTGCATATTTGTTGGATATTTTGAAGATGTAAAAGGTTATTAACTTCTTCAACCACATTCTCATCATATAATTATTTGAATAGATGTTCAACTTGATGAAAATATCTTGGCTTGCGAGTCTTACTCAGCGTTTGTGCCATCTTTTTCCTGCAAGTTTGATTTGGTGCTTGCTCCTTATTCTACTTCCAACTTCCTTGAAAGATTTCCAACTCTAGTTTTTGATGATGGTAGCAAGGATGAAAATCCACCTCTATAAGCTCATTTTCCTCCACTTGCACCAGCACAAAAAATTCCTTGATGGGTCCGTTCAACATGCGAAGTAGTTGGTGATATTGCAGGTGATCCTAGATATCAATGCCGTACACGTTCTTAGTTCCAATGAGTATTTTCTCTTTTGGCTCAAGTTTCAGAGAATCATGATCCAAAGACTTTTGCAAAAGCTTCAAGAAATACGGATTGGAATGCAGCTATGGATGAAGAATATCATTCTTTAATGGTGAACGATACTTGAGATATTGTACCTCTTCCAAAATGAAGAAAACTTGTTAGATGTAATTGGTTCTATAGAACTAAGTATGCATCAGATGTAAGTGTTGAAAGACTTAAGCAAAGGTTAGTTGCCAACGGTTTTTCCCAAGTTGAAGGGATTGAATAAAATGAAACCTTTCCTCCTATCGCAAAAATGAACTCCATATGCCTTGTTATTTCCCTTTCAACCCTTATGAAATTTTAGTAAGTGCTGTAAGATGGAAACACTTCCTCATAACATTCACAATATTCTTCATATTCTCATAATCATATTCAGAGGAATCATCATAAAAGTAAGACATGGCTGCAAATTTTTATTCAATGAATGGTCTTAATGCACAAGTGCAAGGACCATGATATGATACCACTATAATGTACCTTTTTGGTAATTTTATGCACACTATCCAAAATGTTTCAAAGAGGCTTCAAAACTTTGACATTGAAAACAATCTTTCTCAAGACCCTCATTGACAATGGTTTTCACACTGAATCCATGGATATGAGACAACTGAGGAAGACCAAGGGAAGTGATATTAGATTTTGATAGGATTGGAAAACCGATATATTTGTATTCTTAATATGATGAGGTCTATTATTTTTCACAATAGTTCACATACCTCCTGTTTCAATACTTGGTCTAATTTTGAAAGTAGGAAAAAGTAGTAAACTAGTACTTATTGGTTTGGTCCCAAACACCACTGAACCTTTCCAAAATTATTATGGAGGGATTCTATGGGATTTAAAACATACTAAAAGAACTCATACACTCAATGGTTGAATTAAATTTCATTTTTACATGCTACTCACGTTTTCACAACTTTGGCCAATTTCTAGCTTGAGACTAGTGAAACCCAAGTTGACCCAAATGCACCCAACGACTTCAAATTATGTATGGAAGAGATCGATGGGTATTACAAAATCCTAATTCATAATATGAATTCTCATACAATTTCCAATTGATTCTGTAACTTTATTTTGGCCATAGGGAAAGAATGACAAAAACACTAGGAAATCGATGGTAAAACCCCCAATGGTAGATGATACTTTTGCCTCTCCAAATGTATTATGAACCTCCCAAATTTGAGAAAATAGTATGGGGATGAATATAATAAACCATGGTATATAATTAATAATGATTACTATCTCTTTAAACTTTTTATAAAGTGCAACATTCACATGACCACTTTTAGAGAAATTGCTTATGGGAAAATTGCATAACTAGCTCGATTTTGACATATTAAAGGTAGCGTTAAAGGTTTAGATAAGAATGTGAAATATAGAGACCATATAAAGAATAAAAATTTCTTTCAAAAAAGTATTAAAAATCATATAAATCCCTTCATATAAGTTTGGTATACGACTCATTCGGTATGGGAGTCAAATACATGAAGACTAGTGATTTAATAACATGGAATTGCAAGCGTTTCACATATGGATTTCTTGGATTTTGAGACACAAAGAATAGGGAAATGAAATTAAAGAGTAATACATAATATATTTCTGTCACAACATCAAAAAATTTAGAGAATATCCCTCATAAAAATCTGATATAAAACTACTTCAAGTTTGAAGCCAAATCCATGAAAACTAGTTATTCAAGAGCATGGGAATGCAAGCCTTTCATACATGTATTTATGATATTTCAAATTATAGATAATATGGAAATGATATTATAGAGACATACATATTACATATCCATCCATAATTTATCAAATCTTGGGAATCAAATATACTCAGCAAAACACATGCACCACTCGAACAACTGCTCCCTCAACATGAGAGTGTGGGGGAATGGAGAAGAAGGAATGAGAGAATACAGAGATAGATGAGAATTTGAAATGTATGGAAATTCAAACTGAAAATAAAAAATCCTTAATTAATCTCCAATGAGAAGCAACAATGGAATCTCCTTCAACCAACTTGTAAATGAGTCTAACTCCCTCAAAATTGGTTTTTAAGCAGGGAGAGTGAACACTCACCGTGCGATGGACAAGCAAAAGATGTCCAAAATGTCAAAGGAAAATAAAAAAATTATAAAAATACATTATCATTCCTCATTAAATCCTTTTATAAACTTCATGAGGCCTCTTAAGGTCGAATTTCCCTCCATGGTCTTCCTCCAACTCTTCTTAGCGATTTAGTAATTCCTATGACACTTGTATTCCTATTTATGCTCCAATTCTTTCCCCAATTTGTTTGGTTGCATATAAATTCGTAGTTCAAAATCTTGGTGACTATTTTTATTCCTTTCATGTCATATTTTTCATATGTTTTGAATCAGGTCTGAATTTTTCATACTTGTCATAGAATCTTTCCTCATTTGTTGTCATATAGTGCATGGAATCTCCTTCCAAGTGGTACACATTGTCTTCTAGTTTCTTCCTCTTCAATGGGATTTACTCTCCTTTACTAATACAAATTGCTTGGATAATTATATGCTATATGAAACCACATCACCCTCCAATAATTTTACATTACCCATGTGTTCAAATTTGGATGAAGATCATGCCAAGTGTGTGGGGAATCTAGTTACCGAAAGGATCCACAAGCTTCCAAGTGTCTTCATGAACCCATTCCACCTTATTTTCTTAGAATTTATCATTTATGTGACCCATTTAAATGTGAATATGGTAAAATAAAGTCCTTTTGGGTCCCATATCCCCTTGTTACAAAATTTATGACTCCATCATTATAACGTTGGTGAATCATTATTTACATGTAGTCTTATTTGGAAATTATTTAATTGGGGACATGACATTTAACAAATACATTTTTTTGTGGTGTGTATCTTGTGGTAAAGTATCTTTGGATGCCACACTACTTGCATAAATATGTAAACTCATGTGAATCATATTGACCTCCACGATCCGACCTGGGCACTTTAATGAACTTGCCAGACTGTTTCTCAGTTAGGGCCTTGAATTCTTTGAACCTGGAGAAGATATCTGATTTGTTGTGGAAATAAACCCATATTTTCCTAATAAAATCATCAATAAATGTCAGAAAATAAAATGTACCTCTTATGGATTGGGTTTGCATGGGTCCACGGAGGTCATATGAACTAACTCAAGATGTTCTTTGGCTCAATATGTGGAAGTGGGGAAGTTGTCCCTATGATGTTTCCCAATTATAGAATACTTGCATGAGATGGATTATTCATTTATAACTGGTAACCCCTTGACCATGGACTGTTTGTGAAGGATATTGAGACTCTTGAAGGGAAGATGACGAATCTATAGTGCCATAACTAGGTTTCGTATAGACTAGAAATAATATGGGATACCGTTTGTGGAAGGTTGGCACTTCTGAGACTGAGAGGAAATATTTTTTTCTTGGTAATTTCAACTTTAGCTATGAGTCTCCTACTAGGGTATTTATCTTAAATGTCATAATATGTATCATGAAATCAAATATCATACTTGTTATGAAGTAATTGAACTATATTGATTAGATTGACATTAAGATGTGGTACATAGAAAACCTCATGAATAAACTTCTTTTTATTTTGCTTTGTAAATACAGGAACAATACCTTTTCCTTTTGATGGAACCAAAAACTCATCTCCTAGCTTGATATTCATGACAATGGAGGAATACAAACTAGATAAAAGTGACTTGTTACCTATCATGTGATTGCTGCAACCGCTATCTAGTAGCCATAAATCTGAGATGCAATGTTCTTTAGTTTCTTGATAGGATAGGAACATAACCTCTTGTTAGCCTTATTATTCTTTAGAGACATTGGATCTTCCACTGTTCTATTCTACTTGCTTCTTTCTGCCTTCTCGTTCATAGTGGCCATACTTCTTGCATTAGTTACACTAAAGATTGGATTGATCTGAGTGATATGAATGTTCATGATTGGTTTTTTCCTCTGTATGAGAAGACTCTCGACATTTTCTTTCTCTACCTTGTCCTCCTCTTCCTTGACCTTTTCTCAGGGACGCTTGGGTGCTGAAAGCATTGGTTAATGTCTTTTCTTATTGATTGATTCGAGCTTCATGATATAAAAGGTTTCCACTCAATTCTTCTAGGGTAATCTGAGACAAATATTTTTCTTATTCTATGGTAGTTAGTACCATAGAAACTTTCCTAGTGAGACACCTTATAATATCCCGAACAACTACCTCCACTTCTATAGGTTCACCATAGGATTTAAATTGGGTTACATTAATTCCCAAAACCCTATCTATAAATTGATCTACATTTTTTCAGTTTCCCTCATTTTTAGAATTTGAAAATGGAATCGAAGAGTTTGTAATATTACCATTTTTACTCGGCCTATTCCCTTGTAGGAGGATGCAATAATATTCCAAGCTTTATGTGCGCTAGTAGCTCCTGAGATCAGCGAGAAAATGGAATCCTCGATCTAACTTTGGATCAACCATTTTGTTGTGAGATATCAGTCTCATTGAGCTTCTACGACATTCTTCTGGGAATTACTAATTGTAGCCAGAGTATTTGTATCCATTTCTTTGAACTTAGTTTCAACCATATACCAATATTTGTTGAGTTGGAGAAATGTCTTCATCTTGATAGAACAAAACTCATAGTTGGTACAGGTTAGTACAAGTCAATACAAGTCCAAATATTTGCTTCAAATTTGAGGTGTTTATGCTGGTAGTATCCATGCTGGTATGACTAACTAGATATTATTTTTTTTGAACTATTTAAAATAGTTGACGCATCTTGTATAGATAGCACAAGGCGTCAAAAGTGTGCGTCAGTTAAAAAACTTGCAAGTGAAAAGTGACCGATGCACTTTTCGTTTGGACAAGGTGTGTCATTGATGCTCTTTTCCTTAAGACAAGCTATGTCACCCACACACTTTTCCTTTGGAAAAGGTGTGAAATGGTATCAATGACACTCTTTTCCTTCATGCATTGTGTGTCCATGAGGAAATTTTTCTTCATGAATCTTGTCTTGGACACTCATTGTGGGTTATTTGTTGATAAAGTAGAATGAGCATGCAATAAATTCAGCCCAAAGTTCATCTCACAGTTTATTGTGTGGCAACATGCTGCATTCCATGTTCGTGATGATCTAGTTCTTTCATTCAACAACTCCATTCTATTGTGGAGTGTATCCAGTGGTGAACTATCTTTGGATACCACACTTCTTGCATAAATATTTAAACTCATGTGAATCATATTCATCTCCATCATTTGATGTGAGAACTTTAATGAAATTTCCATGCTACTACTTAGTTCGGGCCTTAAACTCTTTGAACCTAGAGAAGGTATTTGATTTGTTCTTGAGGAAATAAACCCATATTTTCCCACTAAAATATTCAATAAATTTCTAAAAATAAAAGATACCTCCTATGGATTAGGTTTACATGGGTCCATAGCGGTATGTATGAACTATCTCAAGATGTTATTTTGCTAGAGATGTGGATGTGGGGAAGATTTACCTTTGATGTTTCCCAATGATACAATCCTGATATGAGATGGATTGTTCATATATAACTTGTAAACCCTTGACCATGGACTATTTGTGTAGGATATTGAGACTCTTGAAGGGAATATGAACAAATCTATAGTGTCATAATCATGTTTCTTCTAGACTAGAAACAATATGGGCTACAGTATGTGGAAGGTTGGAACTTCTAAGACTAAGAGGAAATATTATGTTCTTGGTCATTTCAAATTTAGCTATGAGTATCCTAATGGGGGGGTTATCATAAATGGCACAACATGTATCATAAAATCTAAGATCATACTTGTTCTGAATTAATTGACCTATACTTATTAGATTGACATTCAGATGTGGTACATAGAAAACCTTATGAATACACTTTTTTCATTTTTTTTGTAAATACAGGAACAATACCTTTTCCTTTTGCTAGAAATAGAAAGTAATCCCATAGATTTATATTGGTGAATACAGAGGAATCCAAACCAGACAAAAGTGACTTGTTACCTATCATGTGATTGCTGCAACCATTATCTAGTATCCATATATCTAAGCTGCAATGTTCTTTAGCTGCTTTCTATGAGAGGAACATAACCTATGCCTATCCTTCTTCTTCTTTAGAGACATTGTCTCTAGCAATGTTCTGGTTTTCTTGCTTCTTTCTACATTCTTGTTCATAGTGGCCATACTTCTTGCAGTAGTTACACTGAATATTGGAATTATTGCTCCATTTCTTTCCTCTCCCACTCCTACCTTGAGAGTTGTGGGAGTGATTTAAATTCTCATGACTATTTCTTCCCTCTGTATGAGAAGAACCTCGACATTTTATTCTTCTACCTTGTTCTCATTTGCCTTGACCTCTTCTAAGGGAATTTTGGGTGCTAAAAGAATTAGTCAACGACTCTTTTCTTGATCGAGTCAATATTCATGAGATGAAAGGGATCTAGTCAATTAATCTAGGGTGAACTGAGATAGATATTTTTATTCTTCTATGGTAGTCACTACTATAGAAAATTTCTTGGTGAGACACCTTAGAATGTTCTGAAGAACTAACTTCTATTCTAGAGGTTCAACATAGGTTTGAAATTGGGTTACAATTCTTGAAACCCTAGTCATATACTGATCTACATTTATAGTTTCCTTCATTTTTGGACTTTCAAACTGAAGTCAAAGAGTTTTACGTATTCATCTTTATAGACCAAAAATCATAGTTGGTACCGATGAGTACAAGTCCAAATATCTGCTTCAAGTTTGAGTTTCTTTCACTGGTAGTATCCATGCTAGTATGACTAACTAGAGATCCATTTTTTTGAATGGTTTAAAACAATTAACACATCTTGTAAATCTAATAGAGATTGTGAAGCTATCACTCGGCATTAAAAGGGTGTGTAAATAAAATATGCTGTAAGTGAACAATGATCGATGCACTTTTCCTTTGGACAAGATGTGTCACCGATGTTCTTTTCCATTAGAGGAAATTTCAACTCAAAATGGGCCTCCTAAAAAAAATTAATAAAATAATAGTTAAAATAATAAAATAATATTTATTAATTTTGGAGGAAGANTGTTTGTATTTTCGACATATCTCCTCGTGTTTTTACTCAAATTTTGATCGGGAGAGCTCATGTATCCAACGAGTACCCACTCGGCATACTTTTGACGGACCTCGCAACCCCAAAAACAAGAAATATCTAAAAAATGTGATGATGACATCATCATCACATTTTTTTAGGTATTTCTTGTTTTTGGGGTTGCGGGGTCTGTGAAAAGTATGCCAAGAGGGTACTCGTTGGATGCGGAATTTAATTCTGCATCCAATGAGCTCTCCCGATCGAAATTTGAGTAAAAACACAGGGAGATATGTCGAAAATACAAACAAAAAAGTAGGTTTTTTTATGATACCTACCCCCAAATTTATATTAAAAAAGTGTTAAGATCTATACCATATTTCAAATTTAAAGCAATTTCATTGGCTAACACATAATGACATGGAATTTGAGTTAAATTTAAAAGGCCCATTTTGAGTTGAAATTTCCTCTAATGCTTAAGACAAGGTGCATCACCGATGCACTTTTCCTTTTGATAAGGTGTGTTAGTGACACTCTTTTCCTTCATTCAAGGTGTGCTAATGACACACTTTTTATTCTGACCAGGTTCACCACCGACACACATTTCCTTCATAAAGGGTGTGTCAGTGGATTAGTGACAGACTTTTCCTTCAGGAAGGGTGCGTCAGTGGGTCAAATCTCCAATGAAGAAGACAAATAAAAAAATACACATAATTCCTTGATGTGTTCCCGATTCAATCACAACCTCCATGTTCGTGTCCTTTCCACTATGTGGAATGGATTTTCCAAGAAAACATGAATGGATTAGGCCATATGCTTTGATACCATGTTAAATATTAAAGACAAGAAGCAGAAGATGGTGGAACACACAATGGTCATATTGATTACCTTCTCATTATTAGACTCAAGTATTCATAGGATTACATCACAACAATACCATTAGCCAATACTATGGGCTAGAAAACGCTATGGGTCACTAATCAATATAAGGTGACCGAATCAACTACTCAACCAACTTACTAATTAATGTTGAATTTGACTAGCGAGATTACATTTCTTAAGACACCCCCTTAATCTCAACTGGTAGAATATATTCAACACTCCCAATTCCTAAGTTCTCTCTGTGATAGTCAAATGTGATTGTTGCCAATTGTTTGGTGAAAATATAAGCCAACTACTCCTTAGAGCCACAAAACTATAAAGAAATTTGTCCATCATTTACTAATTCACGAATGAAATGATAGAGAGTGTCAGTGCGTTTTATTTTTCTACGAAATACATTTTGTTTGCACAATTGTATTGCATAGAAAATAGAAGTTGGATCCTTTTCACTGTGTTCTGTATCCTTTAAAAGTATTGTTATCCAAACTACATGGCAAGTTGTTGTGGTGCATGCTACATACTCTGCTTCTGTAGTAGACATGCTAACAATGGGATATTTTTGAGATTCCCAAGAGATCATATTTGTATCCAAATGAAAAGAATAAATATATGTGTTTTTTTCTATCACCAATACTTCCTAAAAAATTATTGTCGATGTACAATGTGAGAGTAATGTATGGTGAATGAGTGTACCAAATTCCATATTCAAGTGTGGATGCAACATACCTCAGAATTTGTTTTCCAACTTTCCAGTGAGAGTCTTTGGGATACTCCATAAATATTGAAATAAGACTCACAACATACATCAAATCAAGTCTAGTTAAAGTCAAATACATTATACTGTGTACCATTCTTTTATAGAGTGTAGAATTTATTGCTGGTCCATCATCATTCTTTGTTAACTTGATGCCTAGATAAATGGGGGTTTTTGTTGGTTTATATTTATCCATTATGAATATCTGTAAAATATCAGTAGCATAATTATGCTAACAAATGAAAATACCTTGAGTAGTTTGAGTAACTTCTATACCAAGGAAGTACTTCATCATACCTAAATTAGTCACTTCCAATTCATTTTTCATGACTATCTTGAATCCTTCAAGCATTAAGTAACCAATGTAAATAATGTCATCAACATAAAGACATACAATCAAAATGTTACCTTTCTAATCTATTTTTACACACAAAGTGGGCTCGTTGTTGCTTCTGTTGAACCCATTGTTGATGATATAGGAGTCAATCCTACAGTACCAAGATCGTGGAGCTTGTTTTATACCATACAAGGAATTTTTCAGCGTAAACACTTTGTGTTCACAACTTTGAAAGTATATCTAGGTGGTTGGTCAACATAAAATTCTTCTTCAGAAATACCATTGAGAAAGACATATTTCATGTCCATTTGATAAACAAGCCACTAATTTTGTGCTACAATGCCAAGTACAGCTATGATGGTATCCATCCTTGCTACAACAAAAAAGGTTTTATCATAATCTACACCATACTGTTGTGCATATCCTTTGTCAGCCAACCTTGCCTTGTGTTTTTTAAGCTCTCCTTTTTCATTGAGTTTGGTCTTATACACCCATTTTACTCCAATACGGGTTTTTTCTACATGGATATCAACAACATCCCAGGTTTTGTTTTTCTCAGTAGCATCAATCTCTTCATTCATTGCTTGTACCCACTGTGCATCCTTTACTGCTTCATCGAAAGATGTGGGATGGTAGGAAAACATAGCATACTGAAGTTTCTCATCATTGACATGGGTTTGCTCATATAACTCCCTCAAACTTCTAGTTTTCTCATTTTGAGATGGACTATCTGTAGGTGTTTCTTCTTGTTGCAGTACTTCCAATATTGGAAGTCTAATAGGTAGAACTGACATAATTTAACTTTCTTTTTTTTGTATATCTGAAGGATCACTCCAACATTTGTCTTCAAGAAATTTCACATCTCTGCTCACCACAATCATTTTGGTGACATGATTATACAACTTGTAAGCCTTATGTTGTTCACTGTAACCAATGAAAATACACTTCTCACTCTTCTTATCCAGATTTTTTTAAAGTTTATCAGGTACATGAGTAAATGAAACATAAAAAAAGTATTAGATGTGAAACACTAGTCTTATTGCCGCTCCAGGAATCTTGTCTTGGACAATCATCGTGAGTGATCTGTTGACTAGGTAGACTAACCATGCAACAATTTCATCCCAATACTCATCTGATAGCTTCTTGTGTGACAACATGATACGAGCCATGTTCATGATGGTACGTTTATTTCGTTTAGAAAATCCATTATGTTGTGGAGTGTATCTAGTGGTGAACTGTCTTTGGATTCCACACTGATTGTAGAAATATGTAAACTCACGTGAATCATATTCCTCTACCATATGAACTGGGCACTTTAATGAACATGTCAAACATATGCTTAGTTAGGGCCTTGAACTCTTTGAACCTGGAGAAGGTTTTTTATTTGTTGTTGATGAAATAAACCCATATTTTTCTTCTAAGATCATTAATAAAGTTCAGAAAATAAAAGCTACCTCCTATGGATTGGGTTTGCATGGCTCCATAGAGGTTTGTATGAACTATCTCAAGATATCCTTTGGCTCGATATGTGGAAGTGGGGAAGTTGTCCCTTTGATGTTTCCCTATGCTATAATCCTAACATGAGATGGATTGTTCATGTGTAATTGGTAACCCCTTGACCATGCACTGTTTGTGCATGAGATTTAGACTCTTTAAGGGAAGATGATCGAATCTACAGTTCCATAATGAGGTTTCATCTAGATGAGAAACAGTATAGGCTACAGAGCGTGGAAGGTTGGCACTTCTGATACTGAGAGGAAATATTTTGTGCTTATTCATTTCAACTTTATCTATGAGTCTCCTACTAGGGGGTTTATCATAAATGGAATACTATGTATCATAAAATCGAATATCATACTTATTATGAAGTAATTGACATATACTTATCATAATGACATTCAAATGTGGAACATAGAAAAAATCATGAATAAAATTCTTTTCATTTTTCTTTGTAAATATAGGAACAATACCTTCTTTTCTTTATGGAACCATAAAATAATCTCATAGATCAATATTCACGACAATAGAGGAATCCAAACTAGAGAAAAGTGACTTGTTACCTGTAATGTGATTGTTGCAACCACTATCTTGATAAATATGAGCTGCAATGTTCCGCAGTTGCTTGATAGGAGATGAACATAAAATTTGACAAGCCTTCTTCTTCTTTAGAGACATTAGCTCTACCATTGTTTTTGTCTGCTTCCTTCTTTTTGATTTCTCATTCATAGTGGTCATACTTATCGCAGTAGTTACACTAAATATTGGACTTATTGGTCCATTGATTACCTCTCCCCCTATGACCTTGAGAGTTGTCAGAGTCCTCTGAGTGATATTAATGTTCATGACTAGTTTTGTCCTCTCTATGAGAAGAACCTCAGCCTTTTCTTCCTCAACCTTGACCTCTGTTGAGGGAAGCTTGGGTGTTGAAAGAATTTATCAACGACTCTTCTTATTGATTAAGTCGAGCTTCATGAGATAGAAAGGATCCAATAAATTCTTCTATGGTGAACTGAGATAGATATTTTGCTTCTTCTATGGCATTGGCTACCATAGAAAATTTCCTAGCGAGACACCTTAGAATCTTCTAAAAACTACATTCTCTTCTAGAGGTTCACGATAGGTTTGAGTTTGGGTTAAAATTCCTAAAACCCTAGTCATAAACAGATCTACATTTTCATTTTCCTTGATTTTTAGAATTTCAAAGTGAAGACAGAGAGTTTGCAATCTTACCATTTTTACTTGGTTTGTTCCCTTGTAGGAAGATGCTAGCATATTAGAAGCTTGATCTGTGGTGCTAACTCAAGTTAGATTAATGAGAAACTGGACTCCTCGATGCAAATTCGGATCATCCATTTGGTTGTGTTATCTTGGTGTTTGTGAGCTTCTACGACATTCTTCTAGGAATTACTCATTGGGACTAGAGCATTTGTATCAGGTTCTTTGAACTCAGTTTCAACCATATCCCAACATTTGTTGAGCTAGATAAACGTCTTCATCTTGATATACCGAAACTCATAGTTGGTACTGGTCAGTACAAGTCGAGAGATATTCTTCAAATTTGAGGTTCTTATGATGGTAGTAGACATGCTAGTATGATTAACTAGAGATCCTTTTTTCTGAACTATTTAAAATAGTCAACACAACTTGTATAGCTAGCACAGGGTGTCAGAAGGGTGCATCAATAAAAACAAATTGTAAGTGAATAGTGACTGGTGTAATTTTCCTTTGGACAAGGTGTGTCACTGGTGTCAGTGACACTCTTTTCCTTCATCCAAGGTGCGCCGATGACACACTTTTTATTCAAACAAGTTGTGTTAGGGATGCACTTTTCCTTCAGGAAGGGTGCGTTAGTGGGCTAGTGAAACACTTTTCATTCAGGTGGGGTGTGTCATTATTCCAAGATAGAAGAAAAATAAAAAATACACTTGATTCCTTGATGTGCTCCAGCTTCGATCACAACCTCTGTGTGTTTGTTATTTTCACTATGTGAAAAGGCTTACCCAAGACAAAAGGAATGGATCAGGACATATTCTTTGATACCATGTTAAATATTAAATATAAGAAGTAGAATATGGTGGAACACACAATGGGCATAGTAATTGCCTTCTCATTATTAGAATAAAGTATTCATAGGATTACATCAGAACAATACCATGGGACAATACTATGGGACATAAAATACTATGGGTCACTAATCAGATAAGGTGACCAATTAATTAACTACTCAACTAACTAACTACTTAGTGTTGCATTTGACCGGTGAGATTACATTTCTTAACACACCCCTTTAATATCAACTGGTAGAATATATTCAACACTATCAATTCCTAAGTCCTCTCTCTAATATTCAAATGTATATGTTCCCAATGGTTTGGTGAACATGTTATCAGGAAATATGGATGCGCAAGGTGCGCAAGTCAAAGGATGGTGTGCAAGTCGAAGCATGGTGTGCAAGTCGAAGCATGGTGTGCAAGATGAAGGATAGTGCACAAGGTAGATAAGTCGACAAAGAGTCATTTTGGTCATTATTTTGTAGTTTTTGGTCCAAGTAGTTAGAAAATAGTTAGAAGTGGACCATTTTGTAAATGCGCAAGCCTATATATAGATTTATAAATGTAGTAAGAGATATCAATTGAATGAGAATGAATCAGGGATTTTGTCTTAGAGAATTTCTTTGACATCTATGGATTAGTGATTTGTGTACCTGTTGTTTCGATTCTATCCTGCGAACTAGAGAATGTATTTTGGGAACTTGTTTTGACTTGTGGAAGTAATATGACATGAAAAAATGATGTTGGAACCATTGTGTCTGGATCTATGATGTTATGTTTACTACTTTTATAGTTTTAATGATGTGACATGAATGAGTAATTGCTGTGATATGGTTTATATTCTTGAATGTTGCGATGTCTCTGCATACTAAATGATTTCATGTTTGTCGATCTGTTTATGAATGAATATAATGATGCAATATAATGTGAATGGTTATCAATGTGATTGAATATGAATAAGTGATGATAAAAACATCACCTAAATCTTTGGTTAATATCAGGAAAGTAAAATAATAGTGAGAAATAAAGTTGACAGATCCTCCTCCTTACTGCTGAAACGTGGTTCCTACATCTCTTCCTTGTAAATCTCGGGTGAGACTTCATCTTCTTCGCAGGTGTTGTTGGATAGGGTAAAACCTGTTTGGGTCGGTGCTCAAGAAGATCATGGTGTTTAGGGGTGTCGACAGAGTGTGAACCCTTGTCGACAAATATGTGTCAACAAATGGTTCCATTGCGGTGACCAAGTGCGAGGAAGAGGAGGACATGTTGTGGCATCCAACGAGACCAGAGATTTAGTATTGGTTCAATCAGAAGGCTCAAGAATTTGCTGAAAAAGAAAATTTGTGTTCCAGAAAAAAGATAGAAGAGTGGCTCAAAAGGCATATCTATTTTGATATCCACGATTATTTATTCATTGAGTTTCTGATTATCTTGTATGATTGGTTGGCATAACTAACCTTTCGAAAGAAAAATTTTCAAGGAGGTGAACCTAGTTGCATACCTCAGAGCTGATCCAACAACTGAAGTAAGTAGAAAACAAAGAATTGAGGGTTGTCGAAGTGTGGCTCGACAACATATTTGAATGATACATCACTGAGTTTGTAGTCGACATAGTCAAATATTATAGTGACACAAAAACGGAATTCTTCAAGGGACCAAGAGGTAGGTTTCTATTGTCTTTGCAATTGTGGATTAGAATTCTTATCTATGAAAAGGGAATATTGAATATGAAATATAAAGAGTAAATATATGGTGTACGGAGGTTATGGTTACTGTATAGACGAGGTTTGGATGGAATGATACGGGGTAGATGGATGGGAGTTACAACGAAACTGTGAGGGAAGTTGAGGAAGAGTGTGGTATTCTGCAAAGTGGGGTAAGGTTTCAGAAAGAGAAGAGGCAGAGGAATGAGGAGAGTCCTACTATGATTGGAACAAGAAACTATGAGAGAAGATCACAAGGGACTAAGTGACCTACAACAATGAAGGAGATGAGCATGCTATGTCTGAGCCCGAGGAAGGAAAAACCTAGAGACAAAAAATACCTACACCTATGTGCACTATTCCACAATAAGGAAGAAACACCAGATCAACACTAAATTACTCGATGTGTCATCAACACACTAATAGTAGTGGATCAACGAACACAGGAAGAAGGCCCAAAATGGCGGGTGATGATGTGAAATTACTTATGTTCCATGGGAACGAGACCAAGGATCCTAAACAATATTGGTTTCTTTGCGAAGTGGTATGGAATGTAAAACAAGTCCAAGATGAAGACATCAAGAAGGGTCAGTTGGTGACAAATTTTCAAGGTCACGCATTAGACTGGTACATGAAGTTTGTACAAGTTCTGACAAGGAATTAGTAGAAGACTCTAGTAGAGATTAGAATCGCATTGATTGAAGAATTCAAAAAACCCAAATTTGAGTCGCAATATATCATGGAACTAAAAGAAATCAAGCAATATCCAAATGAATCAGTCTGGTATTTCGATCAGCGATTCAAGCCGACGATGGCAAAAGCCAGTTTCAGAATGAGCGATGTATAGCAAAAAGAATGGTTCATCATAGTGTTGGTACCACATATCCGAATGTTGTTGATGCAATGAATATTGCAACACATAGTGAGGCACTGGAGATCGCAATGAAGCTGGAAGCTTCACCTATTGCCGAAAATGGAGTTTGCATGAATAAAATATAATCGCAAGTGGTGAATCTGATGATCAAATTATGAGATATCAAGAAGGGAAAAGAAATCTATGAAGAAATATGGTGTACTTGATGTCACATGGAAGGAAATCACAAAGATCAATGCCCGGACTTCCATAATTACTTGTTGTTGGGAGCTCCAGATCTGCTAAGTCAAGGTGGCTTACCATGGTGTCGAATCTGTTAAACTCCTTGACATCAACATGAGGAATGTGTGTATGTTTAGAATATGGTATCCAATCCTGTGAACTTGTTCTGCAATTTTTTTTGTTCTGTTGTCCATGAAGAGAAGGGTTGTTGAGCATACAACCCGCTCCAAGAAAGGACAATCGATATGTACTACATAAAGGGATAAGAACACCTGTCGATGGAAAGACCACCACCATAGTTGGTGAAGCCAAAATCACATTTTGCTCCACCACAGCCATAGTATGCTCAGATGCAGTATGCCCTGCAATAGCTGCAGTATAATCAACCGTGGTATGTTCAACCATAGTCAAATCCACCATGATAGCAGCATTTTAATCAACCATAGTACCAACAACAAGGAGGATTTCGTGAAGGATTCTGAGGATTAAAAAACAAAGGTTTCGGTCAAGGAGGAGGGCGAGGTCATGGACCTATGCAATTATACAATTGTGGAATATTGGGGAATTATCAGTGAGATTTCCCAAACCTACATTTGTAATGTACCTATTTTACTGCCGCATACCATACAGTTGAAGATTGTTCGGAACTGATTGAAAAATGGAAAGCAAAGAATGTTCTGCCCCCATAGAACAAGAATTAGAATGTGAACCAGAATGCAAACCAATTGGAGAATCCACCAAAAAATTATAAGAACCAAGGTCCAACGGTTGGGAATATCTCGATAGAACCCAAGGTTCAACCTGCGGATGTTGGAGTCATTACTTATGGAGGTGTGACAATAGGGGATGATGGTCTAATCCCACAGGAATAATTGGAGGCTCGAAAAAGGGTGCCATTTAATGTGAATGTTAAAAGGGATACATTCTTTGACGCAAGAGAAACCATCAAAAGGAATATGAGTAAGTTGCCTATTTATGAAATTTCCCATGTTTTTGATTCCACACTTGTCGCAGGACCATCACAAAAGTATGGCGCATTGAAAATTTCTTTGATAGTTGTCTGTCACTATTGAAAGACCTTGATGCACTAGCCAAGATCATAAGTCTGCTATATCGACCAAAGAAATATTGACATGAATCTGTTGTGAATTCCTTGCACAAAAATAAAACTAGAAAGGAGATGACGATGAATGCATAGATTGGTGATTATGATGTGGACTTGGTTAGTCTGGACCTGGGCTCAGATGTGAACATTTTGACAAAGCAAACATAGGAGAAGATGGGGAAACCATAGTTGGTTTGGTCCCCTGTGCAACTGAGACTAGCCAATCAGGTCAAAGTGTCTCCAAGTAGGTGAGTACCACACTTAATGGTGGAAGTCGAAGGAATGAAGACATATGTGTATTTCCATGTTATCAAAATTGTCAACAAAGGAAGCTCATATCCCACATTGCATGGGATTGTATGGGATAATGAAAACATGGTAGTGATCAAATTCAAGAAGTAGGTGATGACTTTCGAGAACCAAGATATAAGAGTCATAGCTCCATTAGATCCAAGAAAAGGAAGAATATATGTTGAACCAGTCAAGGAAGAAGTTGTAGGTGGATGGGACCATGCATACAACATTTTGAAGGACTATGTCCATCCTACCGCAAATAGAGAACTGGGTTGGAAAAACTCGAGCTCTGCATCATCGAATTCTGACGATGCGCTGGAAAATTGGAAGAATAAGCTACATGAGGTGTTGACTCGAAAGTGTGGACGAATCACTCAATCACTACGTTGGGTCACAACGGAGGCTGTCAAGTTACTGACATATGAAGGATTGCCTAATTTTCCTGAATTTATTGATGATTTCAAAGACAAGGTCTAATAACCACAGAGAATATTGGAATTGGAGAAGGAGATGAATGCCACTCCAGCATGTTGGTGGGAGACACATAAGAAATCGATCAATGGGTGGTCATTGTGTCACAGATTGATGGAATTTTGTTTCAACAAAGTAGAGAACTATCAAGTTGAGAAGTATGATGGGAGAAATGATCCCAATGATCATTTGAAAGCATGTCAGACTGCATGGGTATCATGACTGAAAGATGAGTGGGTACATGCTTTTGTACACAAACTGGATGAAATGCCGCGATAGTGGTTTGCATTAGTATAAATCCAAAGGGATATCATGACATGGGAGGACTTGACGATATGTTTCAGTCACACTTATAGTTTTGTGGATGCTGATTTAGTGATTCATAGCACACTACAACATATACGTGATGTCGTCTTGGAGATAATTCTAGTTTCATTCCCTTAGAAATAACATGAGATGCTAGTGATGCAGTCAATGATGGAGTATTACAATGTAACAGGAGGACCTAGTGATGGGGATGACCCAAAGAATATAAATATTCTAGAGTCTAAAGGAAGTTGGGCATCACAGCACCAGAGATGCCGACAGAAAAAATTCACCAGTTGTTGAATATTCAGAAGGTCAACATTGGGACAGAGGAGGAATCAAAGTTCACCAATATAGGATACTATTGGGTTGAAGAGAATATGGCAAAGATAACCGATCTATTACATGAGTTTCAGGACTTGTTTCCAACCAAATTATATGAAATGAAAGGGATCCTAGGAGATTTGGGAGAAATAAAAATCCCACTAGATCTAGATGCAAAGCTCATGAAGCAGTGTTCATATCGTGTGAATCTACGCTACAAGGAGAGAGTGAAGGATGATATTGACAGAATGTTGGACATGTGAATCATTGAACCAGTTGAAGAACTAGAGTGGATCAGTCCAATGGTCATGCAAGAAAAATAGACAAGTGAATTTTGGATCTGTGTCGATCTCCAGAAACTCAATGATGCATGCCTTCATGATCCATTCTCTACGCCATTCATCGATGAAGCACTAGAAGGAGTAGGTGGTCAGTAGATCTATTCATTCACGGATTGATTTTTAGGATATCATCAGATCATGATTGTGAAGGAATATCAGAATAAGACAAATTTTGTGACTGAGGAGGGATGCTTTCAATACACAGCGATGCCCCTTGGACTCAAGAACGCACCTACAATATTCTCCAGGATCGTATTTGTTGCGTTTAAGGATTTCATTCAGAAGTTTCTAGAGATATACATGAATTATTGGACAGTGTATGGGATGGTAAAGGATAATCTCACAAATATCCGACTGATGTTGGAGCAGTGTCAACAACACCAGATTTCATTGAATTCCAAGAAATGCATATTTTGTGCACCATTTGGGATTTTTTTGGGACACATTGCCTGTAAGGAAGGGATGCCGATTGATCCAGCTAAGATTGCACTTACTATTAATCTTCCCCCACCGAAGAATGTGAAACAACTTAGAGCAAAATTGGGAGATATGGGATACTATAGGAAGTTCATAAGAGGATATTATGTGATCAAAACATCGATGGAGAAGTTGATGAATAAAGATCCATGTTGAGCCTTGTTTTGTTATCATTTTTGGCATTAAAATAACACATTTAAATGCATATTTTATTATCTTTCATGCATTTTATGTCATGCAGATCATTATTCAGCACAAGGTAAAAACAAATTTAATGTTTATTCAACTTTAGTTATTAATATCATTTTTATGATTTTATTAACTCAAACCTATATTCTTTAAAGAATATTTGATATACTAATTAATATGTGTATTTGTTTGCAGTTTATGTAGCATGATTGGGTGAATTTATAAACAAAACACAATCAGCTTACCATTCATCCTGATCTACGCAACCACTATCTAGTTCATCATGCAGCTTGTTGTCCAGCTCACCTTCGAGTGTCCCATCCAGATCGCTAATCAGTTTGCACATTGTCCATAACCAATCTCAAGAATTAAACATTGAAGCAATATGCAAACTGTTTTGTTGACCACGTGCCTAGGTGATAGCATAATAAGCAATCTAGAAGGAATGCTGGTGTGTTGATTTCTCCCAATGCCAAGCTGCTCGCTGCCCATGCATTTAAAGAAGGCACACTCTTGTTCTAGGATCATTCGTAGCCTCTTCCAAACTCACCATAAGTCTGTGCATTTAAATGATGAACGACCTTTGTTCTGGAAGATCGCCCTCATGCTACTCTTGTTCACCACCATTACACCAACACGCTAAGGAAGGGGATGATTTTCCACATCACACATGCTAAGGAGATCTATTCACATTGAAAAATGAGCTCTCATTCTAGAGCCTCGCTATTGTGTGTTCTTTGCTTCCCAACACGCTGCCATCAACCATGCTAGAGAGGGAGCCTACATGCCATGTTAACACTGAAGAATACCAGACTTACACCAAAGAAGGGATATGCCTAAGTGTTGGCCTGAGATTTAATTATTTCCTTTTATGATTGACTAAATTTAGAAGAGCAGTCGACCACTAAAGGTTAGACTTGCTCAATATCTTGAGAACAATGTGTATATAAACACCTCCATGCAGAGAGATAGGTGGTTGATCAATCCATTAGGTAGATAGGTAGTTTGTTTTGAGAGAAGAATATTGTAACTTTGTTCCTTAGTTTTAATAAAATCTCTACGCCTTGTTGTTCATGACCATGTGTGAAAGAATTCGCTAGGAATTACCTTTGATTGCTGAGAGGGCGCCTCGACAATTCATGGTTTCTATTTCCGTATGAGGTTTTGTTATTTCTTCATCACAGATAAGTAGTTTTATTTTTAATTTGTTTATATTTGTTTTTCTGTTCTTTGTAACCTATGTTTCTTGTCGTTAATGTAATTTTCATTACGTTGTTAATGTAGTATTTACCTATAAAATTAAAGTGACCAGTCACGTGTAGTTTGTTTTCAATTTTCCTTTTAGTTTTCCTTTCAGTTAAATGCTTAATGTTATATTTACATATAGATAAAATTTAGTTAGTCTTAGGTCTGATTTATAGTTAGAGATTGGTTTTGCTTCTTTTTGTTAAACTGTAAATTAGTTTAGCTATGTTTCAGTTTGTTTTATTTAATAATAGGAATAATCTTTCCAAAGCATAGATTAGTATTAGAAGTCTTTTTAATTATTCTAAATTATTAATTAGGTTTAATTCTGTCCTTTATGCATTTTGTTTTCATATGCACAAAATCAACTGATAATTAAATCATTTAGGTCTGTTTTTATTATTTTCTATTTACAGCGTTTCATTTGGACTGTGTGTTTGGACTGTCATTTAGACCTTCCTTCCAGACTATCGTCCAGCCTTCCATCCAACCTTTAGTTTATTTTTAACCCGTTTTCAATTCTTTTGGATTTTTGAATTCTATTATGTTTTGGTAATTAGGTAATAGTTACATCAGCCTTTAGGGCCTTAGGTTAGATTATTTTAAAGTACTTATTAAAATTCCTTTTTGAATTTCTTTTCAATTAAAGCGTGTTTTTGAATTATGATTTGATTTGCTTCTTTTGTTTTTGGTTTCCTCATTTATCATCGATGTAATATCTGATAATTTTATTTCTGGTTTAGTTTAATTCACCGTTGTTTATATTGAATTTAGGGTTAGACATGTTAATTTCTAGAAAATGCACTAATACTTTGCATATTGATACTAGCATAGGTTTTATTCCTTTAATTGTATGTTTACTAAAAACGCTTATAGGTTAGAGAATTAGAGAAGTCTTCTTAATTAAGTTTTCTAGTTGCTTTTTTACTTATTTTTTTCTACTTATTCATAAGTTAGACCTTTTTCAGTTTCTGAAGTTGTTTATGAAGGTTTTCCCATTCTTAGATTAAGAAGAAGAAGAGTTAATTAATGAGCAATTTGATATTATCCTAGTATGATTTTTTGTTTTAATCACATTAATAATTAAATTTTTAGGAGTTTGACTCAGTTTTTCATTTTGAAAGATTTTTCAATCTTTTGTTTGTTAAAGTATTTCTACAACGCCCTAGGAACCCCTCTACCTTCGCATATATTTTGTAGTAAGTCTAATCCTACCAACCCCGGTTGATAATTAAATATTAGGTGTATTTAAGGTAGTAGAACACACCCAACCATTTTAGCGCCGTTGCTATGGAGTTGTTCTGTAGGGTAGAAAAACTAGAATTTGCTTATGAAGTTTAGTGAGTAGTAGTAGTCTATGTTTTCCTTTAGTTTAGTTTTTCATGAATAGAGGTTAGATAGATAAGGATAGATAGGTTTCCTTTACATTACACAGAAAGGGGAAGGGGAAATGGTAAGACGCACAGACAAATTCACTACGAAATTCACATAGTGTGACGTCTTGATGCATCCACTTTAGTGGGTCTCCCCAAAGCCTTGTTGTTCCTTTTTCACACAAGTGTGTGTTTATTGTAAGCAAAGTTTGATTTATTTCCCTTAAGCATATTTTTCTTTTCACAGACATAGATATTTGTTGATGTAATTGTAACTTCAGAATGTATTCACTTGTATTTCTTATGTATTGTAACACGATGTTTATTCCAGGATGTATTGTAATGTAACTGAATCATGTCATACCCTGACGTTTATTCCAGGAAGTTTCTATAACGTGAAAGTCATGTCAAGTCATTGTGGGTAACCCTCCTATTGGTCAAGGGTTAAATTCCCCGTAGTTGTAGGGCCCTAGGGTTATTAGACTATCCTAGTGAAGTCGAACCTAGGTGAGTCATTGTAAGTCGAGGCAATAGTCCCCACCATTGTGTTAAGGATAAACCTCCTTGTTGGTCGGAGGAGGCAAAGTCCACACAAGTTGTGGGGCACTAGGGTTATTAGACACTCCTAGAGATGTCGGCTCTAGTAAGTAATTGTTAAGTGAGGCCGACATGATGGAGTGGGTTCGAAGTGAATGGATGAATATAAATAGAGAGTGAGTCTCTCTATTTATAACACACACTCACTCATTGGGGCGAATGAGTGAGAAAGGAGAAGCTCTCTTAGTGAGAGAGACAGAGACAGAAGCTATGGATATCATCTTACTATTTTCGGGTTTTACTTTTGGTGCTGATTCTATCTATAAGGAAGTTGTGGGGTTTTGTCCTTTATGGTTTCCCCGAGGAAAATTCTTTGTGTCTCTTGTCTCTTGTATTTTATTGCTGTGCTTGTTATTCTCTAAGTTAATGATCCTAATGTAATGCTAGCTTGAATGATAAAATCTAACATGGTATCAGAGCTAACCTAAGAAGAATACATTGTGTAGCTACAGAATCTAGGGATTCTTACTTTTTGGGTCTCTCTCCATAACCCATCAGCAAGAGTATGCTAGGCTGACTCTCCATTGAAGGGCACATCTTTTTGTCAAAGCGGAATTCAATTTCGAGCATTTTTAGTTTTGGTGCGAAAAATTAGGGCTTTCTAAATAAGTGGAATTTTTGAGTGAGCCTGGCATAGAATTTTTCTCCTCATCAAAATCGAAGTTTATAGAAATTCAAACCCTAGTTTGACCCTGAGCTAGAAAAACCCTAAATACTAGAACTACTAAGTTTTGGTACATTCGCTATATTGAGAGATTGGAGAAGGCCTGGGAGCTGAAACTTGTAGAGGCCGAAGATAAGATCTTGATTTACACTATCTCCAAAATTCAGCCTTAGATTAGCTATATTCTGAGAGATATGATCCCTCCAAGTTAGGGTTCCAGCCTCTTCTAGAATTCATCCCTAAATAGGACACCTGTGGAGAATTGCTATATCTTGGGATACAAAGGTCCAAATGACATTTTTGAAGATGTTCCAGAAAGGGCATGGACTATACATTCTGTGATGATAAGTTGTATGATCATATATTTATGCATAAGAATTTTCTAGTATGAATATTCCTTATGAAATGTTTCTAACCATACAACTAAAGTATTTGACTTGTAGGAAAGATCGCATACATAATCGCCTACAAGCAAATAAGAATGAACAATTGATGATAGTTCAAAGACAAAGAATAATATGACGAGTGCAGTGACATCATTGATGCAGAACCTTCCAGCCATGAATAAGTAACCAAGAAGAAAGGGAAGACCAGTTCAAGAAGAATGATGTCTAGGATGCAGTATCGATACATAAAGGGAAGTTCGTAGTTCCATCATGCAGTAGATGGAAACATCGTGGGATACAAAGCACTATTCGTAGCATGAGGATTCTCATGAAAAGAAGGCATAGACTACGAAGAGACATTTGCAGCTAGTAAGAGTTGAAACACATACATAATGAGCTCGATGAAGATCTTAATCTTTGCTACAAGGTTGAAGATGAAAGTCTATACACTAGATGGTTACATAGAATATTAGTAGCATAGGAAGCTACTTGTCACTCCGGTACATGATGTTTCAGTGCATAGAGTACAGAAGACAAAGGGAGTATGATGCTTTAGAGGGAGTGGCTATAGAAGATCTAAGGTTCAACATGGTATGAAAGGATGGATAGATTGCTAATGACTCTGGGCTTTACTGAGAGGAAAGTGGATTCCAACCTTTACTTCAAGGTTGAAGGTGAAAGACCAGTGATGCTCCTGTTATGTGTCGATGCACTATTTTTCTAGGCATGGAGGTATGGAAGAATGAGGATGAATATTCCTTAGACAAAGGAATTATGCAATAGAGATCCTGAAGAGGTTCAAGATGATGGACTGCAAGGCCATGACCACACCTATGGCATCGAACATGAAGCTATTGAGTGATGCTTCATTAGAGATGGTTGATGCTACGATGTATCGTCAGATGATTGGGTCCTTGATGTACCTGACGAACATGAGACCAGATATTTGCTTTGCTGTGAACACCGTGAGCCAGTTCCTGACAGATCTGAGACATGTTCACTTGACTGCTGCAAAGCATATTTCGAGGTACATGAGGGGTACAATTGATTATGGGATCAAGTACAAGGTGAATCAGAAGATTAACCTAGAGGGTTATGTTGATTCATATTGGGTAGGAAATGCTATCGATAGGAAGAGCACTTCAAGGTGTTGCTTTAGTATGGGATCAGGTGTGATCTCTTGGTTTAGCAGGAAGCAATCCTATGCGGCACTGAGTACAGCTGAAGCAGAGTATGTCGTAGCTTATTCATCTAGTTGTGAGGTAGTATGGCTGTAGAAGCTACTGTTTGATTTATTTGATCTCCAAATGGATGCTCTTGTATATATTGTGACAACCAAAGTTGTGTGAAGTTGTCAGAGAACCTGATGTTCCATGACAAGTCGAAGCATATCGAGATCAAGTATCACTATATCATGGATATGGTACAGAGGGGAGCAGTGAAGCTTGAGTATGTTGCGACAGAGGAACATATAGCCGATGTGTTAATGAAGCCAGTGGCTAGGGTGAAGTTTGAGTACTTCATGGAGAAGCTTGGTGTTATCCAGATCGAGGTTTCCTCCAAGGAAAAGTGATGAGACCCATAGCCATTCTAACATGGTGAGAGGATTGGTTCCTTCCATGGTCAGATGTAAGGGCTGAGCCATTCTATCATGGTGAGGGGATTGGTTCCTTCCATGTTAGAAATGAGTGCTAAGATCCATAGCCATTCTGACAAGTAGGTTAGATATAAGGGCTGAGCCATTCTGTCATGGTGAGAGGATTTGGTTCCTTCCATGTTAGATATGAGTGTTGAATGCCATTCTTGGAATGGAGGTACCTGGTCAGTTACCAGGAACACTCGGTCTGGGACTAAGAGAGACATTCTGATGAGTAGGTCAGATGTAAGGGCTGAGCCATTCTATCATTTTTAAAGGATTATGTTCCTCCCATGTCAGATGTGAGTGTTGGCCATTCTATCGAGTAGGATAGATGTAAGGGAAACTACCATTCTCCTGGAGAATGGAGGCGCCTAGTCAGTTACCAGGTAGCTCAGTGTAGGACTGGGGGCCCTTCTGATATGATGGTAGGATTGGTTCTTACAGGATCAAATGTGATTGCATGCCTTTTCAAACATGCAGATGGATTGGTTCCTTGTATGTGTTGAATGTAAGTGTAGAGCCTTCTTTGATCATGTGTTGATCAGATATAAGTGCTGAGCCTTTATTCGATCATGTGTTGATCAGATATAAGTGTTGTACCTTTCTTCGATCATTGGTTGATCAGATGTAAGTGCAGTGCCTTTCTTCGATCATTGGTTGATCAGATGTAAGTGCAGAAGCCTTTTGGCATGGAGGATTGGTTCCTTGCATGGCCAAGTGTGAGTGCTGGGCCTTTCTTCGATCATTGGTTGATCCGATGTAAGTGCCAAGCCTTTCTGACAAGGTTGTGGGATTTTTTATCACATGGTCAGATGTGAGTGCTGGGCATTTCCTTTCTAATACGATTATAGGATTAGTTCCTACATGATCAGATGTAAGTGCTGGGCAAAGACTACATGGTGGCTAGGCCTACATCCAGAATGAAAAAGGGTTGGCTCTGTCTAACTTCCTGTGATGAGAAGAATCATGAGATAGCACCTTTGAAGATTCAGTATTGATGATGCTCCAAAGATGATCCATATCGAGTGATGATCCAGATCCAGTAGTGATGATCTAGATTGAGTCATGATCCAGATCCAATGATGATATCCAGTGATGATGATCCAGATCGAGTGATGATCCATATCTAGAAATGAAGATGACATGAACGCTTTCAATACAACCTTCAAAGATCAAAACTAAGACAGTCATGGAAGGATACCTTGAAAAAAAAATTATTCAAAGGCATAAAAAGTGAATATTTAGAAATTTTAAGTCATATGGGAACAGGTGACGCATTTTAGTTATCATATGATAATGTTTGTGAATTATGTAGAAGGTATTGAGGAGGAAAATTCAAGATTAGTAAAAATATACCCTCTTCTCAGCCTCATCTTAACCCCTGTCAACCTTGTTCACAACTCCTTTCTGTTCCATTTGATGATCATAGGGATACTCTTTCTTATGATGCAACACTTCCTGTTCTACAAGATTTTCAACAATATCCCATTTTCCAGGCAGGATCAACCACACAAGCTAGTCGATTACACTTGACACAATTACCTTCTCATAAATCTCCTCTATGCCCTACGACATTCCTGTTCAGTCCAGTCCACATTCTAACAACAATAGAGCAGTGAAATATGCTTATAGTGTTAAGCTGCAACATTTATCCACCTTACCTACCTCACCAACATTATTGCAAGAAATTCATACGAGATTTGGAGAGGTTATAGATCAAGGGATTGTAAAGACTATGAAAGAAAGTGAAGTTTCTACTTGGTCTTTTCCACAAGAAGACAATATCAACTTGGAATGCCTCTCATTTGATGAGGGAGGGACACTAGAACCTGAATATTCCCTATCACCAAACTTAGATTCTTTATATATTCTAGAGTTCAATGAAAGATCTTATGGCATAAAAAATGAAGAAGAAAACATAGAATACATAAGCCACATTGAAATATGGTTCCTAGAGGGAACCAAGACACGGTACCATCCTCTTCTTCAATGTTTAGTGCTGCTAAATCAAACAACTCAGTTGATTCTTCATATCTCGGTCATCATTGTAACATTTTTCTTATATGTGGATAAAGGTATATTTCTAATTTTTCTTCAAACATGGTTATATTGTAAGAATTCATATACTTGAATTGTTTTTCTCTATTTTTAGTAGAATAGGATATTATGTAAATATATTTTTGTTTTATTAAATAAATAAGAGTACTATAGGTGACACTTTTTCTTTCCATAATAATATATATATTTTTATAAATAAATATGAATCATCTAACAAATGGTTTTGCAGCTTGATTATAATATTTTATCTATAAGCAGCTCATGGAGTATTATCTAAAAGACAATTTATGATCATAAGATATCTTAAACCTTTCTTAAAAATTTCAGCTTATAGTGATAATTGAAAACAATTATGTGTACATCATTCTTAACCATTTCTTTTATGATTAAGATAGTTTTTGGTATTTTGATTCAGACATGTATATTTCTAATTTTCTATTTTAAATAGTTGCGTGATAATACTTACTCTCATTATTATCTTTTTTGAATCTCACCTTATACCTATGGATTACTAGTTTATCCTATACTTGTTATCAAAAATTGCCTTTTAAAATATCTTTGTGTGATAACTCGATAATAGGTGGAATTTTTTTCCCTGTGGGGAACATTATTTATCTTTCACGAATAAGAAGGATTGTAAGTTCAAAGAACAAATTTAAGTTATTCTCTTTTGACATGATTTATGATTAAGGCCAGTATGAAAAGAATTTGTAAGTTTAATTGAATTATGTGTTTTAGCAGGGATTAGCACGCTCTAGTAACAATCGGCTTCGATATATTTAATATCATTATACAAGGCAAACCCGCTGGGGTACTGAACAGGCCTGTTGACAGTGGGTCAATGCTAAGTAAAAACTTAAAACAAAGAAGCTCAATAAATGCAAGTAAACCCGTCGGGGTACTGAACATGCTCACTGGCAGTGGGGCTATGCTTGCATGGTACCAAGATAAACCCGTCAGGTTACCAAACAGGCCTGCTGGTAGCGGGGCAATATCAGGTAAAAGAGATCTGGTTAATGCACTACTGTGCACATGATTCGGAGAATAATGATAAATATGAAGAAAATTTTCCAATTTTTATTTTAAGGCTGATTTTTTTTAATGTCATTTGAGAATTGTTGTAAGTTGGGATTGGACTTATCCATCTAATTCCACACATACCTAGGATTTCATTATCCTAGAAATGGGACCCATAGCTATAAAATCTCACACACTCTGAGGTAAACTTAAAATATCTTATGATGACAAGATATCTTTAAAATAAGGCATGGATGACTAGATTTTCCTCTGTTATGTTTTTAGTTCTCTTATCAACATTTAAGTGGTCTTTCTCAGCACTGTTATATTTTTCATGAATATACATATCTGAATCATTTCTATTTACTAGTTAGTTTTTCTTTTTACAAAATAATAAAACAACATGATAGGACTCTTTTTATATGGAACAATCGAATCTTCTTTCTCATGGCTTGAGGACACGCCATACCTTTGGTTTCGGGGGAGGATTAGGAAAAATTAGACTGTTTTAATTGTTTTTATTTTTCATTATTTATGATAGATCCATTTTCTCTGACAAAATGATAAGTGTTTTTTAGGATAAATTAGCAATGGAACTTGGTTATAGCATGCTTTGACCTTAAGAAGATATATTTTTACAGAAGATCAATATGGAGGACTATAAGAAGGATCGAAGGATAATCCAAATAAAATACCACATGCCGATCTAAACTTGGTGATATTATAGCACTTATGACTAAAATTTGCTAACCAAATTTTGTTTTTGGCAAATAGTTTTTACCTCCATGAGAATGCTTTTACCTTAAAAGTTTTTTTAGTTATCATTTCACTTTTAGTAACCCTATCCTTTTACTCAATCATGCATGTAAACTATCAAATGATTTTATACCTTTTGTATCATATGTTCAACTTGTCCAAAGTTTTACTTTGGACATGGTTGAACTAATTATAAACTTTATAAACTCACCCATTCATACATATGCCTGTTGCTGGCTCACACTTTAAAGTTCGCTTTGATAGTATGATATTTTATATTTTTCTTTTCTCAGTGGGACTGGACATTTCTCCGGTTTGGGGGAATGTTGAGCCTCATTTTGTTATCATTTTTGGCATTAAAATAACACATTTAAATGCACATTTTATTATCTTTTGTGCATTTTATCTCATGTAGATCGTTATTCAGCATAAGGTAAGAACAAATTTAATGTTTATTCAAATTTGGTTATTAATATCATTTTTATGATTTTATTAACTCAAACCTATATTATTTAAAGCATATTTGATATATTAATTAATATGTGTATTTGTTTGCAGGTTATGTAGTATGATTGGGCGAATTTATAAATAAAACACATTCATCTTACCATTCATCCTGATCTGTGCAACCACTGTCCAGTTCATCATGCAACTCGTTGTCCATCTCACCTTCGAGTTTCCCTTCCATATCGCTAATCAGTTTGCACAGTGTCCATAACCGATCTCAAGCATTAAACATTGAAGCAATATGCAAACCATTTTGTTGACCACGTGCCTAGGTGATAGCATAATCAAAATCTAGAAGGAACGCTGGTGCGTTGATTTCACCCAACACCAAGCTGCGCGCTTCCCACATGTTTAAACAAGGAGCACTCTTGTTCTAGGATCGTTCATGGCCTCTTCCAAACCACCAGTCTACTCATTTAAATGATGAATGACCTGTGTTTTGGAAGATCACTGTCACGCTACTCTTGTTCGCCACCATTACACCAGCACACTAACGAAGGGGTAGATTCACCACATCACACACGCTGAGGAGATATGCTCACGTTCAAAAGGGATCTCTCATTCTAGAGACTCACTACTATGTATTCTTCATTGCCCAACAAGCTGCCATCAACCACACTAGAGAGGGAGCTTACATGCCACATTCACACTGAAGAAAACCAGACTTATGCCAAAGAAGGGATATGCCTATGTGTTGGCCTGAGGTTTAATTATTTCCTTTTATGATTGACTAAATTTAGAAGAGCATTCGACCACTTAAGGGTTTACTTCCTGAATCTCTTGAGAACAGTGTGTATATAAACACCTCCATGCAGAGAGATAGGTGGTTGATCAATCCATTAGGTAGATAGGTAGTCTGTTTTGTTTCTTCTTTTTAATAGAAGCTCTACGCATTGCAGTTCATGACTATGTGTGAAAGTATTCTCCAGGAATTACCTATGATTGTTGAGAGGGCCCCTCGACAATTCATGGTTTCTATTTCCGTATGAGTTTTTGTTATCTCTTCATCAGAGATAAGTAGTTTTATTTTTAATTTGTTTATATTTGTTTTTCTGTTCTCTCTAACCTATGTTTATTGTAGTTAATGTAATTTTCATTATGCAGTTAATGTAGTCTTTGCCTATAGAATTAAAGTGACCAGTCACGTGTAGTTTGTTTTCAGTTTTACTTTCAATTAAATGCTTAATGTTATATTTACAGATAGATAAAATTTAGTTAGTCTTAGGTCCGATTTATAGTTAGAGATTGGTTTTGTTACTTTTTGTTTAAACTATAAATTAGTTTAGCTATGTTTCAGTTTGTTTTATTTTATAATAGAAATAATCTTTCCAAAGCATAGATTAGTATTAGAAGCCTTTTTAATTATTTTAAATTATTAATTAGGTGTAATTTTGGCATTTATGCATTTTGTTTTCATATGCACAAAATCAACTGATAATTAAATCATTTAGGTATGTTTTCATTATTTTCTGTTTACAGCCTTTCATTCAGACTGTACGTTTGGACTGTCGTTTGGATCTTCCTTCCAGACTATCGTCCAACCTTCCATCCGACCTTTAGTTTATTTTTAATCTGTTTTCAATTCTTTTGGATTTTTGAATTCTATTATGTTTTGGTAATTAGGTAATAGTTACATCAACCTTTAGGACCTTAGGTTAGATTATTTTGAAGTACTTATTAAAATCCCTTTTTGTATTTCTTTTCAATTAAAGCGTGTTTTTGAATTATGATTTGATTTGCTTCTTTTGTCTTTGATTTCCTCATTTATCATCGCTGTAATATCTGATAATTATATTTTTCATTTAGTTTAATTCACTGTTGTGTATATTGAATTTAGGATTAGACATGTTAATTTCTAGAAAATGCACTGATAGTTTGTATATTGATACCTGCATAGGATTTATTCCTTTCATTGTATGTTTACTAAAAATGCTTATAGGTTAGAGAATTAGAGAAGTCTTCTTAATTAAGTTTTCTAGTTGCTTCTTTACTTACTTTTTTCTACTTATTCATAAGTTAGAACTTTTTAAGTTTATGAAGTTGTTTATGAAGGTTTTCCCATTCTTAGATTAAGAAGAAAAAGAGTTCATTAATGATTAGTCTGATATTATCCTAGTATGATGTTTTGTTTTAATCACATTAATAATTAAATTTTTAGGATTTTGACTAGATTTTTCATTTTGAAATATTTTTCAATATTTTGTTTATTAAAGTATTTCTACAATGCCCTAGGAACCCCTCTACCTTCGCATATATTTTGTAGCAATTCTAAGCCTACCAACCCCGGTTGATAATTAAATATTAGGTGTATTTAAGATAGTAGAACACACCCAAACAATGCGCAGTTTGAATGGAGTCACGAGTGTCAAGGGAGTCTCGACACCTTAAAGAAGAACATGATCAGAACACCAATATTGGTCTTTCCGGACTGGATGAAGGAATTTCATGTCCATGTCGATGCATCATCAGTCACGTTAGGAGTGTTTTTGGCACAACCAAGTGAAGGGGATATTGACCATCCGATTGCTTTTGCAAGACGAAAGTTGTCATCTGTAGAATGGAACTACACCACGACGAAATGTGAAGGCTTGGCGATGGTATATGCACTCCAAAAATTCTTTCATTACCTGTTAGGAGGACATTTCAAGATGTTCACTGATAATTTTGTGTTGAAATACTTGGTCAATAAGCTTGTTTTGGGGGGAATATATGTCGTTGGCTACTACTCTTCCAAGAGTTTGATTTTGAAATTATTGTGAAACTGGGTTTCTTGAATGTGGGACATAATAATTTGTCATGAATTGAGACAGGCGAGGAACCAGCCAGCATCGAAGATGGGTTGCCGGATGCACAGTTGTTTAAATTTGGAATGGTCGATGACCATTAAGAGTAGATCGTTCAATTTTTGGCAACAGGAAAAGTGCTATATGATTTCACCATGAGTTAGAAGAAACAATTCGGGCAACATATTTCTAGTTAATTGCTGGACAACTCTATAATATGGGAACATATGAGATGTTACGTCTCTATGTTTTACTGCATGAACAAGAAAGGATATTGGTGGAAGCACATGACGGGGTTGTTGGAGGACACTATGGAGGTCGAGCAATGGTTAGGAAGATACTTCGCGCAAGCCTCTGGTGGCCAACTGTGCATAATGATGCGGCATATTATGTGAAGAGTTGCAATGTTTTCCAAAGAATGGGGAGGCCTTCACGAAGGGATGAGATTCCCTTAGTACCTCAGGTAATGCTGCATCCATTTGATAAATGGGCAGTGGATTTTGTGGGACCCATCAACCCACCAGGAAAAAGGATAGGTGCACGATACATCATCACAATGACGGATTATCTCATGATATGGGAAGAAGAAACACTAGTACTAGATTGCATCGCTGCGACTGTAGCAAGGTTCATTTTCGATATCCAAATGTATTGATGAGCGATTAGGGGAGTCATTTAATCAATTGCACTATTAGTGCAATGATGGAGGAGTTCCAGATTTAACACAAGAAGAAAAATCCCTATCATCCACAAGCTAGTGGAATAGTGGAAGGATCCAATAAGGTAATGGAGCATGCGCTCACCAAGGTCTACAATGCAAGATGAGATGATTGGGAATTAAAATTCCAATGATATTATGCGCCTATCAAACTACCTGCAAACGGTTGACAGGGACAGAACCATTCAAGAAGGTGTATGGCCAAGAAGTAGTGATGACATTGGAATATATTGTTCCATGTATGTGCATCGCAACAGTGACATGGATGGATGATGAAGGAGTGCTAAAAGTACATTTGACATAGTGGGTGCAACTCGAAGAAGATCATTTTGTCACAGTATTTCACCAGCAAGTTGAAAATGATCGACATAAGGCATGGCATGATCGAAACATAAAAACCAAACACTTACTGCAAAGCGATATGGTGCTACTCTATGATAGTAAGTTTGTGAAACACCCATGTAAGTTGCAAATGAATTAGTTAGGTCCATATGTAATCAATTTCATTACAAATGGAGGTGCGGTATAGTTGCAGTAGCTAGATGGTGCAATGTTTCCTAAGTTAGTGAATGGAAGCTGGATAAATCCCTACTAGGATATCCATGTGTGACGTGATGCTTAAGGCATTGCGCAATAGATAAACAAAAATGCAAGAGGTAGTACAGATGAGGTTGACACACTAGAAACTGGTGGAAGCACAGGGAAGAATGTCACGGTTGCAGCAAGGAAGTAGTTCGATGACACCCGCAAGGGTGTAACATGGTCTGATTAGGAAATTAATGCAACAATTAAACCATTTGGGTGACAATGAAATTCGATGGAATGCACATTTATGGGGAATCCGATTGTTAGATCGAGAGGATCGATGGCGGATTTGGGTGATAAGTAGCATATTTGGTCATGATGATTGGCAATCTTTCACACAGGTGCTCATGTGCTATAAGAATTGGAGGGGTGTAAGTGGGATGAACCATTGTGATAGTTGAAATCGAGCAGAGATCTAGCAAAGCGTAGCACAAAGATAGCATAGAAGAGTCATGATGTTGCGAGTAGTTGAGTTGTAGCAATGGCACAATTGATTTCAAGCGAAAGCATCCATGATACACCACCCATAAGCATGCCGATTTTGAAATATATTCCTATAATAAAGATAGAATATCCATAGATTTTATGAAAGAAGAGGGGGGCCAATCGGCCCAAGTCACCACAGCAAAAGAAGAGAACCACCAGAAGTTTGTCTTGATAGGTAGATGTTGGGGCAGAGGCAGGACCATCAATGACTGCCATAGAAGAGTCAACCAAAAGGAAGGGGGTGACATCTGCTGATATCCCTGGCCATTTTCACCCGTGAAGGGCCAACACACCTCAGGTTAAATTGACAAAGAACTAGAGGTATCCGCTTTAGATGTCGGTGACACCAAAGGGCATTCATGTTACACTGGACATTGCACCAAAATTGACGAGGATGACATATAGCGACCACAACTTGGTGTCCTATACAAAATGTACGGCAGAGCCATATGTGAAGAAACCACCAGGAAGTAAAGGACCAATTGTTCAAGTACCGAAACAATGGGCTATGGGGTTGCAGTGATCGGGACTATTGGGCCTCACTCTCTTATACCAAAATCCTGTCATCATCATGTGATAAGACATTTGACATGCCTATTAGCCCTTAATCCTAGCACCTTGAGTGGAAACCCATGCTAATTGTCAATCTTTCATGAAAATTCCCAGCACCGTGCTTTCCCTATTGTCCAGGAGTAGTACCTTGTTCGCACTGCCTATCCCTTGTTGTCCACAAGCGGTGCCACTACTTATGACCCTTAGTCCATAAGAATTTCTTACCAGAACTGCTCTCTCATTGAAGCTATTAGAGGAAATTTCAACTCAAAATGGGCCTCCTAAAATGAACTAATAAAATAATAGTTAAAATAGTAAAATAATATTTATTAATTTTGGAGGAAGAAAAGAAAAAAACTACTTTTTTGTTTGTATTTTTGACATATCTCCTTGTGTTTTTACTCAAATTTCGATTGGGAGAGCTCATTGGATGCATAATTAAATTCTACATCCAACGAATACCCACTCGGCATACTTTTGATGGACCCCACTACCCCAAAAACAAGAAATACCTGAAAACAATGAAATGATGACATCATCATTTCATTTTTTCAGGTATTTCTTGTTTTTGGGGTAGCGGGGTGCATCAAAAGTATGCCAAGTGGGTACTCATTGGATGTGGAATTTAATTCCGCATCCAACGAGCTCTCCTGATCGAAATTTGAGTAAAAACACAGGGAGATATGTCAAAAATACAAACAAAAAAGTAGTTTTATTTATGATACCTATCCCTAAATTTATATTAAAAAAGTGTTTAAGACCTATACAGTATTTCAAATTTAAAGCAATTTCATTGGCTAACACATGATGACATGGAATTTGAATAGAAGTTAAAAGGCCCATTTTGAGTTGAAATTTCCTCTAATTCGGAGAAATGTGGTACCCTGGGTAAAAAGGGAAAAAGAGAAGTTTCTCGAGGCTTCTAGATGATAAGGCTCATGTCCTCCCTTATCCCTATCATTATGGGTCAGTTGAGCTCGAGATCCCTCATCCTAGGATCTTAGAGGCCACCTCATCCACTAATCTCTCAACCATCCCTATCCATTCAGCCTTATAAATACAAGCTCATATCTATGGTTGAGGGGAAGAACTCTTAAGGTATTGTTATGCTGTTGGATTGATTGCTTGGCCCAAGCCATTGGAGAGCATAGAGAGATAAAGTTGGAGCTTATGGGGATGAGAGTGCTTGGTTTCATGGAGATGCATGTCAACACTAAGGCTTGATTGGTTGTAAACTTCTCCATTTTTGTATTAATACAAAGCTGATTTCCATCCCACATTATTGTTGTTGTTTGATTTCACATGTATGTTGTTAGATTCCTTAGTCACTAACATGGATTAGTAGATCATATTCTGGCATCTTTGATTTGTTTGCATGTTTAAGCTGATTGCAAGTACATAGGGTTACTATTGAAGCATTACATTCCAGGTATCTACGGCCTCTAGGGAGGGTCTTCAACCTTTGTCCTTCATTTGTTCTGGATCTGAACCATTGAGACCAGTGGAACACCTTACTGTCCGCAGAAGGTGAAATATTTTAGCTAACAAATCTGGTGACTCTGCTGGGGAATAGAGATATGTATTAGTTGTTCTGATCTTCCTTAGTTCTCAACTCTTGTCCGAATCCAGGCTCCTTCTCCAACTCTCTTCAATCAGATCTGGTTTCTAACTTAGTACTTTTGGGTTTGAAATTTCCAGATCTATTCAGATCTAAATCATTTCAACCTTTTGTGCTCTATTTTTATACTCAATCTAGAAGTTTTGACCTTGATCTAGTCTTTTTCTGACTGGATCTATCGTTCTCTTTGTGTTTTGGAACTTTATAGGGAACCGTGACCATGTAGCGTACGAGGAGCAGTGCCACCACCTGAATAGAGTCGGCAGCACATGGTGCCACCACCTATATCCCATTGGAAAGAAGCGGTGCTGGGATAGAACCTCCCTGTCAACACTTGAGAAGCGCGGTGCCAGGTAGGCATCATTCCAAGGCCCTTTTTCCTCATTTTTTTTGTAAAAAATTGAGTTGTGTTTCTTTCAGTCCTGTACTGTCAGGCTTGTGTAATAGAATCTAATGCTTGTGGCTTGAAATTGTATGGTTTAAGATTGGTTTGATTAGGAAATTCAAAATCTACACTAGGATTTTTGATTGTTCATTCACGTTGTTGCTTGTTGGTTGTGTCTACGAAAGGATTTCTTGTTTCTTGAAAAGCTTAGGGTATTAGTAAGATCTCTTTTCGTTTCTATTATATAGACTAAAAGAATAACACTAGATTAGCTTCAAGGTTTCATTTCTTGTTTGCATAGTAAACTTCTTTTTCCTTCCTTTAAAAAAGAAATTTTTTGACTCAAACTAGTTTATCATCATTGAGCATTCGACATTGGTTCTTTGATTGGATTCATAAGCTTTCAGGATCTTCATGTTCTTTCGTCTCTTATGCCTTAAGTTATATTTGCTTATGTTTTGAGAAAATTGAAAAAATAGAGTGCATTTGCATACAGTGTGCTTCTTGTTTTTCTTTTAGGAAAAGAGATTCTTCCCCTTCTCATTGCTTTCAGAAAAGAAAAATTAGTTTGGAGAAGTACTGCTTGCCTTTGATTTTGTGTTCAAGACTGTTGTTTGGAAGTATTTTTTAGGTTTTTGAAACAAAATAAAATACTCTCTTTCCCTCCCGTAAGTACGCATACTGAACGGTAAAGTGAAATATCTGCACAAGCATACTGCATGGTTTTACTTTTCTGTCAAAACATCATGCATTCACCTAACCATCCACTTTAAAATTAATGGTATTTATAATTTAAAATTTGCGTAGAAATTTGAGTGATAGGTTAGAGACTGTTTGGGATTCATTAAGCATAGGAGCTGTCGTTATTTGTCCACATTACATTCTGAGACTCACACGGTTCTTCCACGTACCATTGGTATATTGAACGACCTTTCACGTACCTTTGAGGTATATAGAAAGGTACTTCATGTACTCAATTGTATATCGGAAGGCCCCTTGTGTACCATTATGCATTAGATAGCACTACTATCGATTCGAGCTCCCACATACCTTGAGTATATCGGGAGACCCCGCTAGGATACCCTATCCATTTGAGAAAAGCCCTTTGGCCATCTTGCTTGGAGCCATACACCGAAAACATTATTCGGGGAGATTAATATGCACGTACCATTGAGTTATATCATGAGTGGCACCTTCTTGACAATCCTAGTGAGAGACCTGAATTTTTGAACTCCTCCTATCATTTTAAGTGTGCTTGTTTTTACCTATAGCTTGTGTAGGGAAATTTTTGGTGTGTTTTCTAGTTTTTCAGACCCTAGGTTAGATATGAACTATACAAATTGGTTGAGTTAAGACAGTCCAGAAGAGTACGGGGCTTGCCACCCAATTTTACTCATGGTCAGGAGAAAATCCAATGGAATCTATTGATCAAGGAGCTGCTACCACCTCCCAAGTGGGAGATAATGTGGTTGCAGAAAGTGGAGTACCATATTCTTCACACTTGCCTCCCTTGGTCCAACAACCTTCTCGGGGAAATACCTCTTTCCATTCTCCCACAGAAGGTCATGTTAACGATACAAACCATCCGGATTATGGTCCCAATGCTCCATTTTGGGATACCTATATAGGATAGGCCATTGCCTCATTTGGCACCTGTTTAAACTCTTCCGAAGATGAAGAAGAATGTAGGCAATACCGTGCTGCCATTCTCCATGCATAGGAGATTGACAAGAAAATAGATGAACTATTAGGCCTGACACCATCATGTTCCACATCTATTCCTATGGGATATCATTCACTTGCCAATTCTATGAGACCCATTGAACCGATTATAGATCCCGCGGTAACACCACACAACCTAGGTCAAATTTGCACCCCCACCACCTCCCATGATATGTATGTTCCCAATCTTCCTAGGTCTTCTACACCTCGGGCCCAAACTTCAATTCCTGTTTCGTCAGTACCTTCTAGTGTCGGGGGACAACCCTCGGTACGACCTACATTTTCAGGAACCAGAATTGTACCTAGTCAAGGAAAAACCTCTAACATAGAACCATCTACAATTTATGTCCCTCCCACCCATACTAATGTGGTTAATCCCCCATCCAGTTCAGGTCAGCCCTTGGGGGCACAACCTGTAACCACTCAAACTTATGGAGGTTATGGTTATCAAATACCTATAGGTAATCATCCACCCAATCCTACAGGAATGTCTTATGCTAGAATTCCATACCCTAGTAACACTTTTATGCCATGGGGGCAACCCAACTGGTATTACATGCTAGCTATGGGAGGGATACCTATACATACTACAGGAGGTGTCGGAGGACCGCCTTATGGAGGTCCTCCCTCTGGGGGGCCTAATGGTCTTGGAGGATCTGGAAACTTTCCTCCTTTTGGTCCTAGTGGTCCCGAGGGGCCTTGTGGCTTTCCTCCTTGTGGCTCTGGAGGGTCTAGGGGCCCTTCGCCTAGTGGTTCCGGAGGCTTTGGAGGTTTACCTCCTAGTGGCCCTGGAGGGTCTAGTGGTCCGCCTCCTGGTGGTCCTGGTGATCCCGGTGGTATTGGTTGACCTAATGGAATTAGTGGTCCTCCTCTGGGAGGCCCTAGTGGTCCTAACGGTCCTGATCCCAGAAATCAACCCCCTTGCGGGTGGATTTTCCATTAGTTCTTTGTCATAGCAACCTGTTTTTTCAGTCAACTTATGGTCCTACTGGTAATTATATGCCATATCAATATTATCAGTATGTGGTCCTACTGACAGTTACCTTTCCTAGCAACTTTGGACTTACCTAACTTGTATAATTTGATTAATGACCCCATTCGACATAATCCCTTGTGGCCTCCCATTCCAGTAAAGTTACCATCGGATATCCTGAAATTCAATGGGAAGCAGGGAGACGATCCAAAGAAGCATGTTATGACATTCCATTTGTGGTGTTCCTTAAACTCCCTCATGGATGAATTCATTTGGTTATGACTCTTTCAGAGAAATTTGAACGGTACAGCCGCGAAGTGGTACATTGAACTCCCACAACATTCATTTGTGGATTTTGGCTCGTTGGCAACCGTGTTTCTAACACACTTTCAGCTCCCTATTCGTTATAAAATGGGCACTGATCTTTTAACTTCTCTACGACAGAACACCTCTACCCACATATCCGATCATATTCATGATTAGAGAAGGTGGAGAAGGCTTATTAAGGCCCCTATTTCGGATCAGTTATTAGCTGATTGGTTTACCAAATTATTTTTTCCTCCTATTTCCTGAGATGTGGCTATGGGCGGTGCCGTTACTGAAGAGCAGGCTATTAGTTAGGCTCAGTACCTAGACTTGGTTTATTCCTAGTCTGGAACTCTTTATGACCTGATTCCTCAAGCTCCTCAGCCCAGCACCGATCTCGCCAAGCCACCAGCAGAAGTACTTGTTGATGGGATTATGGGCTCAATCCAATCCCCATCCCCAGCAAAACCTGCCAAGCAACCCCAAACTGCCACCCCTACTCCTTCGAATCCTAAGCTTTCCGCCGAGGTCAACTCTATTCAAATTACTCAAACCTTGGGTAATAATAAAAAGAAAGGTAAAAATAGAAATAAAAAACCTGTAAACCAATAGGAGACTCCAAGACCAACCAACAATGATAATGATAAAGGGAAAAGGAAGGCAAAGTTTCCCTGTTTGCTATGCAAAGACAAACATTTTTCAAAGGAGTGTCCTCGTTGGGACAAAATCTCCCAATTTCTAATGTCCAATCCCGCACCTGCAGTACTTACAGATCCTTTCCCCTCTTAGCAATAACTGATAGACCACATGTCTAATTAGGGTAACTCTAGTTCGTCAGAGGAAATTCGTATGGTGTCCTCAAATACCATCAATCTGCAAACTCGAAGTTAGAATTATAAGAAACCTGTAGATAAGAAAGAATGAATTGGTTCTGTGGAAATTGAACCTAGGTGATAAATCAATTGCACTCACAAAATTACTAATCAAACATGCAAATTTACACACAAAGGAGACTAAAATTGGAGCATAACACTAATATGTATTGAATAAGTTTACAATATCCAACCTTGTGAATTCATAGGCTGCTGCAATAAATAATTACTTGACATATTCGAATGCATAAGGATTCCATTCGAAATAGTCAAAAGCAGGCTTACTAAATCTAGTCAAATCCCCCATAGGTGCATAAAGCAGTTTCCAAATCTACCTAGGAGCTCACGAATTGGAAAATTCAAGTAGGAAAGCTAATAGGTGATAGAAATAAAACTCATACATGCTTTTATTAGGAGAAAAGAATGGAGGATGATGGGGGAAAAAAACAAGTCAATTGCACCTAGTCTTACTTTCCCTTTTGCCATAAAACCTAGTAAAGCAGGCAATAAAGCCGAAAAAGTAGATATGCGCTAGGGAGGATCTAGAATAAAGTAGATATGCTAAATATGGATTCTAGGAGGTTTCCCAAGTGCTCCATGACTCAGTTTTAGCAATTTTGACTTCTAGGACCTGTGGAAGACAACTTGCATAGAGTGGAATATTGGAAACTACGCAAATAAGACAAAAATGGATTAATTAATGTCTAAGGTAGCTAACTATGGGTTGATTATTCTAAAACCCCTCCTTAATCCTGAATTATGAGTAAATATCAAAAAACTATAGGGCCTAGCAACAAGGATTAGTCATAATTTACATACTGCATGTCCATTTAACCAAGGGAAGAGGCAAAAAACCAGTGGGAAAATCCCCCCTTAAACTTGGATAGTAAAACAAAATTTGAAAATATTGTCATCAGTCATGCTTCACAGCATAATCATCAATCCACATTAGTGATTTGAGATTTCTGAATGTCTTCTCACAAAAAAATTTGGTGAAGATGTCAACTACTTGTTCTAAAGATGCATAGAAGAATAGGTGAATGGTGCCATCATGCACAAGTTGTCTGATGTAGTGCATATGGATCTCAATGTGTTTGGTTCTCTGTCTCTGAACTGGATCATTTTCGATTTGAATGGTGCTCTGATTATCACAATAGATAATAGTTGAGAACTCTGATTCAAAGCCACACTCACCAAGTCACCTCTACAACCATAAACATTGAGTTGTTGCATTTACAACTCCTCTGTACTCTGCTTCTGTAGATGAGAGTGCAATGGAACTCTGTTTCTTGCTTGGCCAGTTGATTGGTCCTTCAGCAAGCATGAACACATATTCTAATGTTGAATTTCTATCTATGTTGTCACCTGCCCAATCACTGTCAGTAAACCCAATCAAATCAAGATTAGATTTAGCTTTGTAGAAGATCCCATGAGTTCTTGTTCCCTGAACAAAGTTAAGGATCCTTTTGGCTGCTCTCCAATGGATCTCATGAGGCTGATCCATATATATTGAAGCCACACTTACTACATAATAAATATCAGTTCAAGTGTGTGTAAGGTACAACAAACACCCAATCAGTTGTCTATACAGTGTACTATCTACCATAGGAGAAGAACCTGCTTCTTCAAGCTTAACTCCTGAAAGGAAGGGAGTCTTGCTTGGCTTGCAATATTTCATGTTGAACTTATTTAGAAAATCCAAATTATACTTGGACTGATGTACTTTTATTCCATGTTGGTATTGAGCAATTTCAGGACCCAAGAATTGGCTCAACAACCCCAAATCAGTCATAGAAAACGCATGGTTCATTGCATCCTTCAAGGAGGAAATTTATTTCTTTGAGCTTCCTGTAATCAGAAGGTCATCCACATACAAGACAATAATCATCAAACAACCATTAATTATATTCAAATAAACATTTGGATTAGACTTGCATCAAACAAAACTTAATGACATCAGAAAGCCATCAATCTTGGCATACCAAGCCCTAGGGGCTTGCTTAAGCCCATACAATGATTTCTTTAGCCCACACACAAAATATGGATTAGTATCAAAACCTTGAGGCTTCTGCATGTAAATCTCTTCAGTAAGATCTCCATTCAGGAAAGAACACTTCACATCCATGTGATGTACCTCCCACTGCTTCGAAGCTGCAATGGCTAAGGCTAGCCTGATGGAGTCCATCTTTGCCATTGGTGCAAAGGTCTCACTATAGTCAATACCATGTACCTATGAGTAGCCATTGGCTACCAATATTGCCTTATATTTTGAAGGTGAACCATCAGCAGCAAACTTAGTTTTGAAAACCCACTTACATTGAACTAGCTTTCTCCCTGGGGGAAGATCAACCAACTCCCAAGTGTTGTTCTTCTGGAGTGAGCTGAATTCTTCTTTCATGGATGCTTGACATATTGGATCATGTGATACATATTCATATGTCTGTAAGTCTAATAGCATTTCTCTACAAACAAAGGGTCTTTCATGCTCAGGCATTCTCAAACTGAGATCTAGTCCTCCTAGGATCACTAAGATTTCCAGCTAGTTCCCCAGCTGCATGAATGGTATTTGCTGCCCATTTTGGTATTGTAGGAGTATTAGGATATACAATTAAATCATCATTATTATACATATAAGAATTAGCAAACTCATTTGTCTCTTCACTTACATTCAATGGTTCTGGTGGTGAAGAAGACTCTCCAACTTCAACTGCTGCTAAAGGCTCTTCTTGGAACTGAACACTCCTTTCAATGAAGGATTTGTTTGTGCTCAAATTGATCAGCTTGTACCCTTTTGAATATTTAGAGTACCCAACAAATAGACACTCTTGGCTTTGGGGCTGCAAAGCCTTCCTCTTTTCTGTTGGAATTCTATCCCAAGCCCTTGAGCCAAAAATACTGAAATGGGTCACATCTGGCTTGTGCCCACTCCATGCTTCGAAAGGAGTCATACCATCAAGCTGTTTATGAGGCACCCTATTCTAGATATAGGATTCATATTTTATAGCCTCAGCCCAAAACTTTGGTGGAAAATTCTTAGCCTCTAACATACAGGTTTCCATCTCTTTCAGTGATCTGTTCTTTCTCTCAGCAACACCATTTTGCTGTGGTGTGTAGGGGATTGAATTTTGCATATGAATACTTGCATATTCACAATATTGAATGAACTCAAACTTGACATACTCACCACCATTTTCAGATCTAAGGATATTGAGATTTCTCCCAGACTGGTTTTCAACCAAAGCCTTAATGACTTTGAAGAGGCCAAAAACTTCAGACTTATGCTTCAGGAAGTAAACCCAACAGTACCTGGAAAATTCATTGATGAAAGTTAATGCATATTTGTCCTGACTCATTGACATATGAGGGAATGGACCAGTAATATCACTGTGGATCAACTCAAGAGGTGCAAAAGTTCTCTCATGACTAGTTCTCTCAAATTTATGCTCTTGGTGTTTTCCTAGGACACAACCTTGACAGACTCCCTTGGAAAACTTAATCTTTGGTAACCCTATGAACATTTATTTTTCACTTAGATCAGAAAGATACTTATAGTTAAGATGGCCAAATATTTCCTGCCAAAGCTTGCTTTCCTCATTAGCATGAATCAGAAGAGTAGAGGGGTTTGAGTAGGGTAGAAAATGTGAAAACCAGTATACCTTCGAAGTGTGATCTACAACTCCTTTTGCAATGAATTTACCACTTGAGATCTCCATGATCTCAACATCATCAGGGGAGAATATGACCTTCTTTGGAGACCCTATGCGGGTCATCTGATACACTGACAAGAGGTTAGAGGCAAGACCTGGAACATACAATACATTGTTGAACTTACCATGGTCAAGATCAATCCTTCCTTTGCCCAAACTATCAGTGAGAGAGTCATCTCCCGGCACTATTGGTGGACCTTTTGACATGTCAAGAGAGGAGAATGCCTCCTTGGTCGGAACCATATGTCTTGAAGCTCCAGAGTCTATGATGAAGCTAGGTGAGCTTGATGTGTCAGCAACCAATGCATGAACTCTCTCTCTGTCTTCCGAATTTGATCCTCCTTCCCTCTTCTTTGAGCTATCAGGAAGGGAGATATTATTCTTCTCTAGGAGTTGGGTCAGCATGTCAATTTGCTTCTTCATGTAGGAGCTTTTAGGATGAAAGCCCTTAGTGCAGTATGTGCACTTGCTCATTTCTCCTTTGTCCTTCTTCTTCTGGAAGTTTTTCTTGGAGCCTTGGGGCTCCTCTTGAGACTTGTTCTTGTCTCTTTTCTACTTAGGTGGATTCTTAGCTTTCTTCTTTCCTTTTAAATCCACCCTTGAATCTCCAACAACCAGAGCTTGGTCTTTGGAAGGTTCGATGGTGCCCATCATCACCAGTTTATCTTGTTCTTGTGTGTGTTAGAATAATAAACCCATAGTATTTACCCACTTAGACATTAATTCATTTATTTTGTCTTATTTGCCTAGTCCATGAGTCCCACCATGTGCAAGTTGCTAATTGCCTATCCATAGAGGTCAAACTTGCCATTATTGACTCATGGAGCACTTGGGAAAGCCTTAGGAATCAAATCTACTTTATTCCTGGCCTCCTAGGTGCCCATCTGCTTTTTCTGCTGTATTCCCTGCTTTTTCAGTGTTTTAAGGCACACAGGAAAGCAAGACTAGGTGAGGTGAATCAGCTTTGTTGCCTCTTCCTCCTCCACTCTTTCCTCCATGAAAAAGCATGTATGAGCTTCCATTTGACCACTCTTTATCTTGCCCATGCACCCTTGCTAATTCGTGGGGTCCTTGATAGATTTGGGATCAGCTTTTTACACCTATGGGGGATTTGCCTATTTTGGGTAAGCCTGCTTTATGCTAGATTTGGATGCTTCCTTATGCATTCAATTTGCTCATGTAATCTATATATTCAGCAGCCTATGTTATTATAGGGTTGGCTATTGTACACTCAGTTAATATAATTTTGTGTTACAGCTCCATATTCAGTCTCCATTGTTGATAATTTTGCATGATCAATTGTTAATTGCTGTGAGTGAAATTAATCTACTGCAGGCCTGAATTTCTACATGGTATCAGAGCCATTGTAGGTTGTTACTCTCCTCCAAAAATTGTTTTGCAGGTTCGGCATCAAGATTGGGAGCCTTCTACTGATAGCCGGGACAGATTTTCTAAAGCTATGGATTCACAGAAAACTATCCTCACTCCCTTCAACTTTTTTGAATGGAAAGCAGAGATGGAGATATTGTTGAGAGCGAAAGGCCTCTACAGGGTGACTATGGCTATAGAAGCAGAGCCCAATGCTGCTGCAGAGAAGATCAAATGGCACAATCAGAGAGATGAGGCCTGTGGCCTCCTATGTCTCAGTATTTCCCGAGACCTCCTTTTCCATCTCGATGGATTGACTTCACCGGATCAAGTATGGGAGAAAATTTCTAAACTATTTGGAAAGACAGATGAGATGAGGGGACACCAGATCGAAAATGAGCTGATCTCCCTGAGTCCCAGTAATTTTGAATCCCTGCAGCTATATTTCTCCAATTCAAAGCACTAGTTTTGCAGCTGAAACAGTGTGGTATTGAAAAGAAAGATGAGCAGCTCGTATTGTCCATCCTCTCAAAGCTAGGGCCTGATTACTCAGTCTTTGTTTCGACCTTCTATGCCACAAAACTCACAGCTCGAACCTGGAAGATGCCTAGCCTTGTAGATTTCATGGAATCTCTCACACAGGAACAAGACAAGCTGGTGATGATGGGCACCATCAAACCTTCCAAAGACCAAGCTCTAGTTGCTGGAGATTCGAAGGTGGATTCAAAAATCAAGAAGAAAGATAAAAAGACACCTGAGAAAGGAAGAGACAAGAAGCAGTCTCCAGAGGATCAACAAGGTCCCAATAAAAATACCCAGAAGAAGAAAAACAAAGGTGATATGAACAAGTGCTC
>LPNX010560825.1:811202-858289 GCA_001517045.1 Pseudotsuga menziesii
ACACAGGAAAGCAAGACTAGGTGAGGTGAATCAGCTTTCTTTCCTCTTCCTCCTCCACTCTTTCCTCCATGCAAAAGCATGTATGAGCTGCCATTTGACCACTCTTTAGCTTTCCCATGCGGCCTTGCTAATTCCTGGGGTCCTTGATAGATTTGGGATCATCTTTTTACACCTATGGGGGATTTGCCTATTTTGGGTAAGCCTGCTTTATGCTAGATTTGGATGCTTCTTATGCATTCGATTTGCTCATGTAATCTATATATTCAGCAGCCTATGTTATTACAGGGTTGGCTATTGTACACTCAGTTAATATAATTTTGTGTTACAGCTCCATACTCAGTCTCCATTGTTGATAATTTTGCATGATCAATTGTTAATTGTTGTGGGTGAAATTAATCTACTGCAGGCCTGAATTTCTACAGTGTGAGGGATTCCACGAACTCTGCAAGCTTAGGAATATTCCAGGATCGAGCTGTCAACTTGGTGGCATGGAAGGTCAAAACAAACACTGAATAGTTAGGTCCAAGCTTTGAGAGTATGGCCAAAACTATTTACTCCTCCTTTTCAATTCCACACTGTTTTAGCTGCAAAACAAGGGCTTTAAACCTCCAAAAGTAGAGTTGTAAGGATTCAAAGCTGCTGGGACTCAAGGAGATCAATTCATTCTCAATTTGATGTCCTCTCATCTCATCTGTCTTACCAAAAATATCTACAGGCTTCTCCCATACTTCATTTGGTGATGTCAATCCATCAAGATGGAAGAGGAGGTCTCTAGATATGCTCAGACACAAGAGACCATAAGCCTCATCCCTCCTATTGTGCCATTTAATTTTCTCTGCAGCTGCATTAGGCTCTGCTTCAGTTGTCATAGTCACCCTATAGAGACCTTTCACTCTCAATAGTATCTCCATCTCTGCTTTCCATTCAAAGAAATTAAATGGAGTCAAGATGATCTTCTGAGATTGATCCATAGCTCAGAAATTGTCCCTTCAGTCAGTAGAATAGCTCCCAGTCAAGATGTCGAACCTGCAATAGAAATATGGAAGGAGAGAAACTAATCTACAAAGGCTCTGATACCATGTGTAAATTGAACCCAGGTGATAGATCAATTGCACTCACAAAATTACTAATCAAACATGCAAATTTACACACAAAGGAGACTGAAATTGGAGCATAACACTAATCTGTATTGAATAAGTGTAAAATATCCAACCTTGTGAATTCATAGGCTACTGGAATAAATAATTACATGAGAGATTCGAATGCATAAGGATGCCATTCGAAATAGTCGAAATTAGGCTGACTAAATCTAGTCAAATCCCCCATAGTTGCATAAAGTAGTTTCCAAATCTGCCTAGGAGCTCACGAATTGGCAAAGTCAAGTAGGAAATCCTATAGGTGATGGAAAAACAACTCATACATTCTTTTATTAGGAGAAAAGAATGGAGGATGATGAGTGCAAAAAACAAGTCAACTGCACCTAGTCTTACTTTCCCTTTTGCCATAAAAGCCAGTAAATCAGGCAATAAAGTAGAAAAAGCAGACATGCGCTACGGAGGATCTGGAATAAAGTAGATATGATAAATATGGATTCCAGGAGGTTTCCCAAGCGCTCCATGACTCATTTTTAGCAAGTTTGACTTCTAAGACATGTGGAAGACAATTTGCATAGAGTGGAATATTGGAAACTAGGAAAATAAGACAAAGATGGATTAATTAATGTCTAAGGTAGCTAACTATGGGTTGATTATTCTAACAGGTTCTATTCCATGACTGTTGTTGCCTCAACAATATTCTCAACAGTCCAATTTCAGAATCTAGGGAGAATTGTTACTATTGATCATCTTGATTTCTGTACGTCAGATGTCACTACCTCCATGGCTAATAACATCCCCATGTTAGGCCAGTCCCATCCTCCTTACCAGTTGATTGGGGTAGGCATGTTGAAGGATTCATCCCTTATGGGGATTTTTCCATCCACTCCTCCTAGCACGGATACCACGACAGTCCATATGATCACCTCATTTGATTATGAGCCTAAGGGTAAAAAGGCTTTTTAGTCCACCTCGTTGAGTCCACACGAAGCTATGTATGACACCATTCAAACCTTTTCCGATGATCACATGGATGACCTTCATCTAGTGGCTTCGGATCCTTACCATTTACCGTGCTGGTTAGAGCCTTCTCTTCCTATTCTATATTATCTCTCTGAGACTTTTCCTTCTGATGAGTCCATTATGGAGATCATGAATATAGATGAGTCCATTTGGGAGGATCACCATCATAGATCCATGTTCCTCCCTAACACCAGTTCGGTTAGCCATGATTTTGCATCCTTGTTTCCTACTAATATTGTCAATGTACCCGAAAGTCCTATATTGTTGCAAGATATAGATTCTGAAGGAAACCTTTGCAACATTACTCAGACGAATCCAATTGACATATCAGCTAAGACTGATACTATCGATCATGCTCATGTTGGGCAGAACTACTCAGCAAATGAATCTAAAGCATACAAGGCACTTTTTAAAGAATTCCATGATATTTTTTCCTGCTCCTATGAAGGGATGCCGGGGATTGACCCATCCATTATGGTCCATGATATTAAAACATATCCCATGGCTAAACCTATCAGGAAAAAACTAAGGCAAGTCCATCCTTGGAAGGCCACAGCTATTAAAGCTGAAATTGAGAAACTTCTCAAAGCTGGGTTTATTTATCCTGTACCCCTGACGAAATGGGTATCGAACGTTGTCCCTGTCAATAATTAGCAGGGTGCCATTAGAGTCTGTATCAACTTTAGGGATTTGAATAAAGCTTGTCCCAAGGACAACTTTCCTACCCTGCACATCGATCAAATTATCGACAACTGTGTTGAAAGTGTCATATTTTCATTTATGCATGGTTTCTCTGGCTATAATTAGATTGAGATATTACCCTCTGATCAGCATAAGATGACATTCATTTTCCCATGGGGAACCTTTGCATATAAGAAGTTACCTTTCGTCTTGAAAAATGTTGGAGCCACGTTTCAATGTGCGATGTCCTATGTGTTTCACGATATTAAACATATTATTGAACCGTACCTTGATGACCTCCCCGCTCATTCACAGTGACAGGAGGACCACCCTGGTCATCTTATAGAGATATTCCTGAGATGTCGTCATTATAATATACGGCTCAATCCACATAAATGTGTTTTTTGCGTTGAGACAGGAAGTTTGCTAGGTTTTGTGGTATCCAAAGATGGCATCTAGATTGATCCTTTGAAAATTGCCACCATTTTAGATCTACCAGCCCCAACTGATCTCCTTGAACTCCAAAGTTTGCAAGGGAAGGCAAACTTTCTCCGCTATTTCGTGTGCAATTTCGCAGAGAAAACGCATGGTTACATGCGTCTCCTCAAGAAGAACACTCCATTCTTCTGGGATGACCAGGCCCAATGCTACTTTGATAATCTTAAGCACACTCTAATGCATTCACCCGTGATACACCCCTTGGATTATTCAAAGGACTTTCTCTTGTACATTGTTGCCTCCACTACTACCATCACTATGGTTTTAGTGCAGGAAAATATCCACGGTCAGGAGCACGTGATGTATTATGCCAATAAGAATCTGATGGATTCTGAAACTCACTATTCACATGTGGAAAAGTTAGCATTGGAAATGTTCATTGCTGCACAAAATTTTCATCACTACATTCTGCTCCGCACTACCACCATATTGGCAGACCAGAACCCGATGTATTACATCTTGACTTGTCAGGTGCTCGGGGGAAAGTACTCCCATTGGATAGTCATACTTCAGGATTTTGATCTGGAATTTTCCAAAGCCACATCAAAGAAATCCTTGGTCTTTGCTGAGCTTATGTGTGATATTCCCTATGCTTCGACGGAATCTGAGCCCAGTGATTCATTTTTGGATGAATTCCTGTTCCTGATTAGCACTATCAATCCTTGGTATGGATATCTGCTTATTTATCTTCAAACACAATGATTTCAGCTGCATTTATCCCGTGATAATCGCTGCTGTACTCGTCACCATGTGAAATACTATCTCATCCTGAATGATACCTTGTATAGACGTGGGATTGACTCTATTCTCTGGTGATGCCTCACCCATGAGCAGGCTGAACATGTGTTGAATGATTGCCACTTTGGAGCATGGCTACAACCCAGAAAATCCTTCACGCTGGCTATTTCTGGCCTTCTATATTCAAAGACTGTCATGAGGCTGTTAAGAAATGCCCACCTTATCAACACTTTTATCCTAAAAAGCGCACCCATCCTTCTCCGCTACACCCCGTCATTGTCATTGGCCCATTCGCCAAATGGGGGATTGACTTCATGCATTGTAAGCCTACCTCAGTTGAGGGGCATGGTTACATCATTGTAGCCATTGATTATTTCACAAAATGGGCCGAGGCCATGCCTACATATGCAAAAGATGGTAATACTGTTGCTCTCTTCTTGTTCAATCATATCATAGCTAGATTTGGATTTCCGCAGTCCATCGTTACTGATCATGGATTCCATTTCTGTAATCAAATGATGGAGGAACTAAGTGCCAAGCTAGGTTTTTGCCATGAAAACTCTACGCCATATTATCCACAATTTAATGGTCAGGTAGAGGCCATTAACAAAGTTTTGAAAACTATGCTTCATTGGATGGTTGGAGATCATAAATCCAACTGGAACCATGTTCTTTTCTCCACTCTTTGGGCTGATCAGACTTCTGTGAAAACAACCACTGGTTTCACACCATTCTAGCTTGTCTATGGAATTGAAGTTGTCTTATCGATTCAATGTCAGATTCCATCTTTACAACTTGTTGTTGAACTTCTCCCAGACACTTCCATAGAGGAAGATAGTTTTTTGTACTTGAGTAATCTTGATGAGACTCGGAGAGATGTTACCTTGGCTAATGAGGCACATAAGAAACACATCAAGGCACAGTATGATAAATCTGTCCAACCTCGTGTCTTTAACGAGGGCGACCTAGTCTTGACTTATGATCAGAGATATGATAAACTAGGGAAGGGTAAGTTTGAGTCTGTGTGGTACAGACCTTTCGTTATTTCTAAGGTGTTAGAGAAAGGAGCTTACGAGCTTGTTGATTATGATGGAATCCCTTTAGGGAAACCTCGCAATGGGTTGTACCTAAAAAGGTACTATGCCTACGTCTTTCTTGGATAGTATCTTGTATATATGTATATTGATTGAATTTCAGTGTGCTTTTAGTATTTTCAAGATGGTTTTGAGTTTAGTGTCCACATCTGTTTATACCATGTTTTGGTCATGCAGATGGCTATCTGTGACTTCACTGATGGTGCTTGCCGCCACACCTTGAATCACACCTTGGCTGCTTGGGTCCTCTATTCCCCAATTGAATATTTGGTCAGTTCAGGAGTGGTTTGTATAGGTCCCGCTACTAATAACATCACCGAGTATGAAGCAATCATCGGTATTTTTACTGAAGCTACCTCCCAAGATGTTCGTGATATAGTAGTCTTGATGGACTCACAACTCATGGTTTGTCATTTAAACCACTTTTACACCATTAGAAACCCCATGCTCCTCCACCTCTTCCGGAGAGTACATTTGCTAGAAAGGTCATTTGAAACCATCACTTATAGGCATATCCCTAGGGAACATAATGTAGTTGCTGACTCATTAGCTAATTACATCCTAGGTTAGCATATTTCCCATTCATGACGTTAAAATCAAACATGGTACATTGTAAATAAACATTCAAAGACACATAAAACTCATAGAAAATGCATTTTCCATTTGAAACATATAAACACCGTGTAAAAGTCTATATATATATATATATATATATATATATGAAAAAGTTTACAAAAATAGGTCCCGAGACCTCATCTGAAGCACATAGTATTTCAGGAAAAATCATCATACAAAATCCTGAAGCTGTTAGCTTTCAGTACATATCTCATACACTAATGGTGCTCGTGATAGCACATCACTGCCTAAGCTACCCTATGTAGCAGCCTACTAAATCAACCCGGTACTCTTGCTGTGGATCTCTGATATCTCATCGGGAGGTCATCAATGTCAGCATCTGGGATATCCAAGGTCAACCTCTCCAGGTTTTCCTCTAGCTCCCCGGTGATATCATTACCCCATGGTACAAAGCAGGCTCTAGCTCGCCTGTCCAATAGAGAAGCTCCTCCAGGTCACGCTACTCCAACATCTGCATGAGAATATATAGGTCTCATCACTTAACATAAAAAATATAAAACATCAAAAAACATAAAAACATTTCATCCATTTTAGGATTTCTTGCTTCTTACCGATGTCACCCCACTGTCCGCCAAGTGGGAATGGTAGGTCAGGATCTTCGGTGAAGTCTGTACCTGCGTAAGCATAATCCTCAACCATGATGATCTGATATCAGAGCCATATGAAGAATGGATCACCGAACTTCACCCTTCCCCTACCTGCTCCTATATGAGCCATGAACTAGACCCACCTCAACATACTGGGGTCCTGTGCTTTCAGACTCCAGAAGACCACCTAAGGTCTCATCTGTGGTACCCACTCGAAGAAGAAGCAAGCTAAAATGGAACCAAATCCAAAATGCTTTAGCTCTCCCTACCGACACTTAGTCAGCTGATCTTTAAAAATTGGAAGCATGGCTTCCGTCTAGTTGAATACCATGGGTGCCATGGATTCTATGGCATACAACATGTGTGCCCTAGAAGCCTGATGCACACCCTGACTCTTGGACACCCTCTGCATAGTAAATAGGAAGGTCTGTAGGGGCCCATTTGTCACTGCTCTGATGGGGATTTTCCTCCCCAATGTGCTCGTCCCTGGAGCATAGTGACGATCTATAAGCTCTCGAGTGGTGATATCCCCTCCACGAGAACCTGTCAGTGAGATGGGGGCACCCCATCTCGAGAGACCAGTCAAGAATTAGATGTCCTCTACTTCCACTATAAGAATATGGGCCCCCACCTTGAAATACTGCTGCTCTGGATTCCACATCTGCAGTATGTGTTCCAGTAACCGCTCATGTGACACCATGCTTGGGGTCCGGAAGAACTTCAGGAGCCCACGGTCCCGTAATGCGTCGATACAACCCACATTACTATCAGCAAAGACATCCTCATTGTCATGTGTTCTTTCTTTCCATATCAACATGTTTTGAGCAACCAAGACCTACCAAAAACAATCATAGCATGCATTAGAATCAATCCTAATCATTAAAAATCAAAATAATGACTTATTATTGCTCATGATGTTAGTTTAAAGTCTCCACAGCCGGCATCGCCTATGCACCGTTGGAGATAGGTGGTGGCACCGCTTGTCAACCATGTTATAGGTACGGGTCTCAGGTGGTATTGCGTATCCCGCAAGGGGTAGGCACGATGCCTACTTTTAAGGTTTTAGGGCTCCTCGTATGAGCCCAAAACCCCACCAAAACTCAAAATAAACACTATGAAATGAAAGAATAGGGTGTTAGCTATTACCTATAGCTGACGGTGCTAAAAATAGATGATGGAAGCTCCCAGTATTAGCTGCTGAAGATCTGGCTAAGGAAGTGCTCCAAATTCCCTCCACTATGGGTAAATAGTGAAATGATTTGATTTTTAACTATTTACATGACTTATATAGGCATTTTTGGGTCTGACATACTATATTCTTGATATAAAATCACATTTAGTCAAAGTTTATCTATCGTAATCCCTTAATGCTAGTTGTAAATGCATTTAACACTTGTTTCTGAGTCGATTGCAGGATAAGAGAACCATAGTAAGAAGCTTTGGGAATTTGTTTTTGGCTTTTTCTCACTTTCATAAAATGAAAAAGGTCGATGAGAATTCATTACGACACTTTGGTCATGCTATTTAAACCTAGTATCAAAGGTCCGAGTCCATTTCAGTTTCTTTCCAGGCTCGTAAAAAATTGACATTGTGTAAAGAAGCGTCATGGAGTCTTATTTTCACCTCTATTTTAGGCTCCTTAAACACGAAAAGATCATCGAGTCCATTTCAGTTTCTTTCCAGGCTTGTAAAAAATTGACATTGTGTAAATAAGTGCCATGGAGTCTTCTTTTCACCTTTTTTTAGGGTCCTTAAACACGAAAAGATCGTCGATTCCATTTTTTATTCTTTCCAGGCTTCGTAAAAAATGCCATTGTGTAAAAAACCCTCATGGAGTTCTCTTTAAAGTCTTTTTAGGCTCCCTAAATATGAAAAGATTGTCGAGTGATATTGTCTTCTTCACGCTCGTTAAAATATTTGAAGAGTTGTTCGTCTGACGGTAGGTTATCTCTTTTTTCGGTTCGGATAGGACTATTTACGAAAAAGGAACACTCCAACCAATAATGACTGGAAGAGTTCTCTAAGATATGATTTTACATTTTTTTGGGCCTTACAGACTAAATAATACGACAAAGGACCCCTTTGAAGTCTGCTTTCGTATTCGTTCAGACTCTCTAAACATGAATGATACCGAGTTTTCTTTCAGTGGACTCGTTAAATTAAACATTGAGAGACCCATTTTGGGAACAAACCCCACCTCTCTTAGGTTCGTAAAACATATGATTTTGGACTTGTCTTCTGATGAGCTATAGCGAGTGTTTGTTACCCTCTTTGAACTCGTAAAACTGAAAAGAGGCACTCATCGATCATGATAGAGGAAATGGGAAGGGAATCATTTTGTAAATAATGGCAGTTGGTTGTCATTACCTTTGAACATGGCACTTGTCTGCACATCATGTCAGTCAATTGGGTATTCAACTGATCTCTATGACAATCCACTTTCATGAGTCATGTCACTCCTTTGAGTCTTTCAAAAGAATGAATTGTCCACTGTCGCATTGTGTGTCTGTTCCGTCCAGTCATGCTGCCAAGTATTTTTGTCGTGCCACCCAATGTTCAAAGGGGATTTGAAGAAGTTTTACCTCTGCAGTCTACATAGTCTTTGTGTCAATATATATGATTTAGTCTTATGGTTACTACATTCACATCATTCCAGAACTATGTTCTGAGTTTCATGTCGTCGATGTGGGACCCATCATGCCCTCCTTCGACGAGACTTTTCCTGTCGACATCAGCTCATCATCCATGAAATAGTCTTAGAAAGAAAAACTTAGTACCTTGAGATCTGTATGCCTTAATGACAGATTCTCTCGCTCTCGACATAGGTTCACATCATTGACCTTTGATCGATAGAATCGACTAGGTGTTCGACAATAGGACATCTATTCACACCCAGTAGATTGTACTAGGGTACCTTGGGAATCATTAACATTAATGGTGATCTCCCTCACACTTGTTAACGGTTCACATCATTGGATGGTAATCAAGTGGTTTCTACCATGTTCGACTTCAGATCATTGTAATCACATGGATAGAATCGTACTTTGTGGAAGACGAGATGAAGACCCTGGGTATTTGCTTAAAGCGTTCATTGCTTTCCCCAGGTTGCGATGGATTTTTGTATATCTAGCATGGATCCAGATTTGTATGGTCATGGATATGCTCAAATTGGCATTTGTATGACATAGATCTACATTTGTATGTCTGGTATCTATGTCCAAGTTTGAGTCCTCTATCACATGGATCTACGCTGTATTCTAGTAGCCATGCTTGTTTATTCCTCTCATGGATCTGCCTTGTATTGGTTTGCAGCCATGAGTTGGTTACGTGTGTCTATGAGTCAACATACTGATGTACTACAGATGCCTACCTAACAACATGCTCCAATTGAGCTGACATTTTCACCTCGTAGCAATGACTTGTTTTCTCAAAGCTCTCATTTATCGTATCCCTCTAAGACTCATGCTTTGGGGGGCATCCTATTATACCAAAATCCTGTCATTGTCATGTGATAATCCTGTCATCCTATCACTTGGAGTGGAAACCCATGCTAATTGTCAATGTTTCATGAAAATTCCTAGCACCACACTTTCCCTGTTGTCCAGGAGCGGTACCTTGTTTAGACCGCCTATCCCTTATTATCCACAGGTGGTGCCACTGCTTATGGCCCTTAGTCCATAAGCATTTCTTACCAGAACCACTCTGTCATTGAAGGAGAAACGTGGTACCCTGGGTAAAAAGGGAAAATAATAAGTTTCTCGAGGCTTCTAGATGATGAGCCTCATGTCCTCCCTTATCCCTATCATTGTGGGTTAGTTGAGCTCAAGATCCCTCATCCTAGGATCTTAGAGGCCAACTCATCCACTAATCTCTCAACCATCCCTATCCATTGATCCTTATTAGTACAAGCTCATATCTATGGTTGAGGGGGAGAACTCTTAAGGTATCGTTATGTTGTTGGATTGATCACTTGGCCCAAGCCATTGGAGAGCATAGAGAGCTAAACTCAGAGCTAATGGGGATGAGAGTGCTTGGTTTCATGGAGATGCATGTCAACACTAAGGCTTGATTTGTTGTAAACTTCTCCATTTTTATATTAATACAAAGTTGATTTCCATCCCACATTATTGTTGTTATTTGATTTCACATGTATGTTGTTAGATTCCTTAGTCACTAACATGGATTAGTAGATCATATTCTGGCAGGTTTGATGTGTTTGCGTGTTTAAGCCGATTGCAGGTACACAGGGTTACTATCGAAGCATTACATTCCAGGTATTTATGACGTTCAGGGAGGCTCTTTAACCTTTGTCCTTCATTTGTTCTGGATCTGAACCATTCAGACTAGTGGAACACCTTACTGTCCGCAGAAGGTGAAATATTCCAGCTAACACACTCACATGTCACATTTTGGCCGGCTGGTGGAGGCTAATGCATGTGTAAAGAATATCTTGGCATGCTTTCATGGAGGGTACTTATGGTTGGATACAAAGGTACCCATCATAATGGAGTTGATTTCATGGACAACTAGATTACTGGTGACGGGTGCTGACCCTTCATAGTATTTTCGTGGAAAGAATAATGATAAGAGGTTAGTCGCTAAATTGAAGAATAAATATGGAGTGGACTGCAGAAAAAGAGATTATGTTGTCAGCAAAATAAATGATCGTGTAGTTTGATTTGCAGGAATGATTTTGGCTATCAAATTGGTAAGAAAGAACCGCCCTAATCAATGCACATCTGGAGTAATAGCATGCAAAAATCAGTGCACAGAGAGCGTACATATGAAATGTTCACTATTTTTGTTGAACCAGCTCATGGAGGATGCGATGCTAGTTCTAGAGGGTAAGCAGTCATTCACTTACTCCTAGCTGCTAATCCTCATTGTGTTGGTATGATGGATCAAGCCCAAGGAGTATGAGGGCATGAATGTGGAAGTTATGCAAGCACGTAGAGGCACAAGGTATCAAAAATTATGGTATATCACCAAAAAGAATCGTTATACCGACTGTGCAATCCAATTTTATGTATATTGGAATGAGTTACAGGAAGCAACATGGAAGGTTCCATGCCCTTCATAGGTGACAGTGACAAAATATAGGTGGATGGAAATTTTTGCGATAGGACCACATGCCATTCATATAAAGGCACGATGTGAAAGTGATAAGAAATGGCTCACTACCATGTACAAATTGATAGATGAAGACCTTGATGCCATCATTGCTGACTGTTTGGATGACTGGAAAGTCCCAGTAAGTAGTGATAAGCTATCAGATACTGAAGTGGGTCTTCCCATCGATGCACCAGTAGATCATACGTAAGACCATGAAAGAGAGAAGTAATCACTGTAGGAGTCTTATAGGACTCCGATGGATTTCAAGGATGATAGACAATTCAAAGAGATGAGGATGAAGCGAAGGTAGGAGCAAGGAGAAGATAACATCATGGTGCAGATGAATGATGAGCAGGTAAATCGCATCATAACACCAATAAACAATGTCAACACTATGACAAGAGCTAGTGAGCCTCAATTGAAAGAACACTCTGCAACGGTTCTTTCAGCAGTTAAAAAACTTGTTGTCTTCTCTAACCAATGTTTATGTAGAGAAGTTTCTACAAACCAATGTGATGCAACAGGAAACCAAACTTAGTACAGGGAAACATGTCAATATCATGCACATTCCACCGTAGGCGTTGGAGTCTGGAAATGAACAAGTTGATGTTATGATGCATAAATTCCACACAATCTCTCTGGATGTCAATGAGTTACCGACCCACATTCTAGTGGGGTTGCAAAAGACGACAAGTCAGGAGCTCATGTACTGTGAAGAAATCATAGGCAACCACCTTATGAAGTTGCAAGAACAAATGGAGAAGGAACAGGAAGAAATTGAGCGCATCAAGAAGAAGGAGGAGAGAGCAGAAAAGGAGAAAGATTTGGATCATCGAGCACGGCTTGAGAGAGACATCACATTTTCATGTCAAGAAATAAATGGAATCACCGAGGTGATGTTCACAGAAGCTAAAGTTCTATGACTAGGGCATGTTGTTAGAGATGTGTGAATAGACAATGAAGAGTTGCACACACACGCAGTTCCTAGCACACCACCTAAGCAGGTAGAGGTACGAAAGAGAAAGATCGAGGAGGTAGTCACATAGCTGGAGGAATGCAAGTGAGAGGAAAACATCATGATTGAAAATACCACATCATTTTGGATGAGCATAGTGCAGGATGAGAAACTGCAACAACTTGGTTCACAGATGCATGAGGCAGACACATAGCTAGCCGCCATGCAAGATTTATTGAAGTTGATTCCCTTGGTGATCCAAGTCACTGAGGGAGAAGAACTGAAGGCGCTTCAGAATAGGGCAAGAAAATAAAGGGAAAGGAATCATCACTGCACAATGGAAAACGACACATTTTAGGAGCTTGGTTAGGCATTGGTTCTCAAGCCTATGGATGCGCTTGGCTGCATTCAAGAAGCTCACACTGAGTTAACGTAAAATATTGTAGATCATCTAGCTGAACATGACATGAAAGAATGTGCAACAGTCAATAGCTTTCTAAAAGAGGCTTCTGAGCAGTTCCAGAAAGAATATGAAGAATTCAAGGAAAATATCAGTGCATACAAGGTCTTCGGCTGACATGGCTTGAGGATGAGACACAAGTTTGTGTTCAGGGCATGTTGGCATGCAATATGGATGTGCAAGGTGTACAAGTCAAAGGATGGTGCACAAGTTGAAGCATGGTGTGCAAGTCAAAGCATGGTGCACAAGACAAAGGATAGTGCGCAAGGCAGAGAATTCTACCAAGAGACGGCTTGGTCATTATTTTGTAGTTTTTGGTCCAAGTAGTTAGAAAGTAGTTAGAAGTGGACCACTTTGTAAAGGACCAAGACTATATATAGAGTTAGAAATGTAGTAGGAGATATCAATTGAATGAGAATGAATAAGGGATTTTGTCTTAGAGCATCTGTTTGAAATCTATGGATGAGTGATCTGTGTACCTTTTGTTTCGGTTCTATCCTGTGAAATTGAGAATGTATTTTGGCAACCTGTTTTGACTTGTGTAAGTAATATGACATGCACGAATGATGTTGGAACCACTGCGTCTTGATCTATGATGTTATGTTTAATAATTTTATAGTTTTAATGATGCGATCTGAATGAGTAATTGATGTGATATGGTTTATATTCCTGAATGATGCGATGTCTCTACATACTAAATGATTTCATGTTTGTCTATCTATTTATGAATGAATATAATGATGCGATCTAATGTGAATGGTTATCAATGCGACTGAATATGAATAAGTGATGATAAAAAACTCACCTGGATCTTTGGTTAATATCCCGACAGTAAGAGAATAGTGAGAAATAAAGTGCACAAATCCTCCTCCTTACTGCAGAAACATGGTTCCTGCATCTATCCCTCAAACATCTCAAATGAGACTTCATTTGCTTCACAGGTGTTGTTGGACAGGGTAGAACATGTCTGGGCCGATGTTTAGGGAGATCATGGTGTTTAGGGGTGTCGACAGAGTGTGAACCCCTGTCAAGAGATCTATGTCAACAGAACATATTAACAAACTACTCCTTAGATCCACACAAATGTAAAGACATTTTTCCATCATTAACTAACTCACGAATGAAATGATAGAAATTGTAAATGTGTTTTCTTTTTCTATGAAATACATTATGTTTGGACAATTTTATTGCAATGATATTATCACATAAAATAGGAGTTGGATCCTTTTCAGTATGTCCCATATCCTTTAAAATTACTCTTATCCAAACTGCATGGAAAGCTGTTCTAGTGGATGCTACATACTCTTCTTCTACATAAGGCTTACCGACAATGGGTTATTTCTGAGATGCCCAAGAGATATTATTTGTAGCTAAATTAAAAGAATAACTAGATGTGATTTTCCTATCATCAATACTTCCTGCAAAATAACTGTCAATGTACCTTGTAAGAGTATTGTCTGGTGAATGAGTGTACCAAAGGCCATATCCAAATGTGGCGGCAACATATCTCATAATTCATTTTCCAAATTTCCAATAAGAGTCTTTGGGAGACTTCATAAATATGAAAATAATGCTTACATCATATATAAAATTAGGTCTAATTCTAGTCAAATACATTAAATTGCATACCATTATTTTATAGAGTGTAGAATTTACTACTATTCCATCACCATTCTTTGTTAACTTGATGCCTAGAGCAATGGGGGTTTGTGTTGGTTTACATTTATCCATTCTGAATTTATGCAAAATATAAGTAGAATACTTATGCTGACAAATGAAAATACCTTGATAAATTTGAGTAACTTTCAGACCAAGTAAGTACTTCATAAGACCTAGTTCAGTCATCTCAAATTCCTTTTTCATGATTGTCCTAAATTCTTCAAGCATTAAATTACAAGTCTAAATCATGTCATTAACATAAATACATATAATGAACATGTTACCTTGTTGATATGTTTTTACATACAGAGTGGTCTCATTGTTGCTTCTGTTTAACTCATTGTTGATGAGATAGGAGTCAATCCTACTGTACCAAGCTCCTAGAGGTTGTTTTAGACCATACAAGGCCTTTTTCAGCTTAAACACTTTGTTTTCATGACCTTTGACAGTATATCTAGGTGGATGGTCTACATAAACTTCTTCTTCAAGATTACCATTAAGGAATATTTTACGTCCATTTAACAAACATACCACTGATTTTATGTTGGAATGACAAGTGTAGATCTGATGGTATCCATCCTTGATAGAGGAGAAAATGTTTCATCATAATTAATACCATACTATTGTGAATATCCTTTGGCTATGAACCTTGCCTTATGTTCTTCAAACTCTCGTTTTCATTCAGTTTGGTCTTATAGACCCATTTGACTTCAATACAGGTTTTGTCTATAGGGATATCAACAAGATCCCAAGTCTGGTTTTTCTCAATAGCATCAATATCTTCATTCATTGCTTATACCCACTGCACATCATGTATTGGTTCATCAAAATAGGTGGGTTTATAGGAAAATAAAGCATACTGAAGTTTCTCATAAAAAACAGGAGTATGCTCACATAACTCTCTCAAACTTCTGGTTTTGTGGTTCTTAGATGGACTTTCTGTTGGTGTTTCTTCTTGTTGTTGTACTTCTAATATTAGAAGTTTGATAGGTAGATCTGATATATTTGAACTTTCCTTTTGTTGTATATCTTAAGGAACACTCCAACATTTTTCTTTGAATAGTTTCACATCTCTTCTCACCACAATATTTTTGGTGACATGATTATACAACTTGTAAGCCTTATGTTGTTCATTGTAACTTGTGAAAATACACCACTCACTCCTCTTATCCATCTTTCTTATGAGTTCACCAGGTTCATTAGAAAATGAAAAAGAACCAAAAACTCTTAGATGTGCAACAATAGCATTAGAGCCACTCCAGGCATCTTCAAGAATCTTGTCCTAGACACTCATCGTGGGTGATTTGTTGAGCAAGTAGACTGATCATGCAACAAATTCATCCCAATAATCATAGATGGCTTCTTGTGTGAAAACATGCTACGAGTCATTTTCATGATGGTATAGTTATTTCATTCACCAACTCCATTCTATTGTGGAGTGTATTTGGTGTTGAATTGTCTCCGAATAACACACTACTTACATAAATATGTAAACTCATGTGAAACATATTCACCTCCACCATCTGATGTGGCATCCTAAAGTCTCCCCGTAGACATATTGCATGTTTTGGTTGAGTTATAGGTTTGAACCTACGAATGATGTGAGGCATCATAAACTATATATTTTATAAAATGGAATACTTCTGGAAACTTGATATGGGACAACTAGTGCTAAAAAGGGGACCAAGATTATTAGGGATAGAGGACATATGAGATAAAAGTTTAAGAACAAAGAAAACATAAACCACATATTTAATAATTAAAAATTTAAATAAAACTGCGAGGAAATGAAAAGACACATCCTAACTTCTTCTTGATTCAAGAAGCTTCTTTTATTTGGGATTGACTATTCATTTAGGATGCTGAGCTATTTTTATTAATATGATGAGAAACAAATCCATTTTTTTCTTATTTTATAATTTCCTCTATTATCATAACCCTTTGAACTTGAAAAGAGAGAGATCAATCCCTCCCTATACAATATTATAAGAAGATAAGAATGAAAGGTAGATAGAGGAGCTTTCAGAGACAAGGATACTTGCTTGCCCAAAAAGGCCTGGCTTGGATTTCCACCTGAGTACTCAGAGCTAGTTTTGTTCCAGTGGTGTAGCCTGGAATGAAATAATTCCTAAAAGAGGAAGCTGATGCAAATAAGGAAATCCAGAATGCTGAGTAAATGGAACATGATGGAGACATATACTTAAAGGAAAGAGCTTCACAACAAAGAACCCTAAGTCTAGGCTTCTAGTAATCTTGGTCCAACTTGGGGGTGATATCTACAAATGTTGAAAGATGATGAAAAGTTGCAATTATATATGGTAGGGTGGAATTGGGTAGTCCCTTATCAAGTTATTTGAAAGGTTTCCCGATAAGTTATTTAATATTCTATCATTATATTTTGTTCCTAGGTAATTTCCTTTCTTCAATATGTCTTCTTAATTCAATATTATGATGTTTCTTTTTTACAGAAAGTGTAGGTTATATTCATTCTGGTTAATTGATATGCTAATCTACAGTTTTCTTGAGATGCTAAGACAAATATTTTCTTTACCCCTAGATTAGAATGTTAGTAGGATTAGATAATTTATTTCTTGTGAACATTATTTTCATCATTACCATTCTGGATAGACTAATGTACATGGGTATTCATGTATTTGTTAGATATTCTTGGTTTTAGTGATATTGGTTTGACTATATTTACTGTGTAATATCTTAGGCGCATGCAGGAAAAAGATACAATTAGGTTAGGATTTTTCTTTTTGCTCAAAGATGGATTCAAGGCTATTGAACATCATAATCTTAGGATGTAGGATTATAGCATGCATACCTAATTATAATCTTACATGCAAATTAAATGAATGACTATACTCCATTATAAATAATTAAAAACCTTCCAATTTAATCCACTAGATAAGAATTAAAGGAGTGCGGGCAGGAAGCTTCATGTAGATGCAACTCTATGGAAAGTAGTTGAATCAAAACCTAACCCAAATAACAGAGTAATACAAGGAAATAACAAGATAACAAACCAAATTTTACACATATATAAAGTCTTGTACATATGATTTCAACAGATATAGTAGTTTCGAAATCCTTAAACAATTCCCTAAAGATAAAATTTGTATTGCAGTGATAACATCTAAGTTCCTTCTTTAAAATCACATAGGAGTAATAGGATGGAATATATATAACTAGTAAGCAAGACAAATCCTATATGGATCTCCAAAACCACCTCAATAGAATTAAACAAGCATAGTAGTAAACAAAGATCGGGTTGATCTGAACTGTGATATGGTTTCTCCTCAAAGCCACAGGTCTCATAGAAGAATGCCAAACAATAAACCAAATAAACATCTTAACATCAAATGCACTCATCTATTACAATTGCAGAAGATTAAAATCAAATAAAACATGAAAATTACCCATTGAAGCTAACAATGGAAGCCCCAAAATATTGCACACCCATAACTTGAGAAGGAGAGGCTTAAAAACCTTTGTAAAACCTTTTTTTAAAACAATTTATCCATTTCAAAATTCCTCTAAGGGCTGAAAATAAATAGTTAACCAAAATCCCTGAGCATGCATCCCTAACAGATATAATCATTAATAAAAATGTTTGGAATCATTGGTGGAAAAAAAATGCCAACAAGCCGCTACCATCAAGAATGAACTCAACACTTAAATACCCAACACCAAGACCCTCCACAAGGCTATCCATGTGCGACCATCACACTCATTTTTCCCCTTGTCATTTGAAAGTCGGTATTGGTGGTTCTTATAGATGATTTTACCACACTTGGTATATCATGTTTTTATGGCCTATCCCTGTCCCTACGTAGAATTTTTGGACAACATTTTCACAGTATAACTTTGATTCTCCAGAGAGTCCCCTCAAAATTTTATTTTTATGGGTATACGCGGGTCAACAGCTTATAGACGTACACGCATATTACTCCACTATGACCTGTGTACATCGGGAAATAAGCTAAAAAAATGGATTTTTCCTTCATCAAGTAATGAATAAATTGATTCCTAGCCTTATATATTCCTAGAAACGCTTTGACTCAACCCTTGACTTCTCATTGAGGGGATATATATTGAGCTATTTAGAAGCATTGAAGAGGAGGTGAACTTGTGAGAGAAAAGATACTATAGTGGATTTGTGCCCCATTCTTGCATACTTTAGTCTACATCCCTTTATCCTTAGAGTAGCTATTGGTGCGCTTTCCCAAGCTTTCCTTTTTCTCATGATCTTTCCTTGATATGGAGGATTGATGTGTTGGAGGTCAAGGTGGAGGAATCTGTTTCTCAATTTCAACGAAGTGCCGAGAGAGGTTGTCATTTGTATTTTTGTTTACATTTAATATAAATATCCATATCTCGTCCATTACATATGTATCTATGAAATTTTTTATCCATGGATGTAGTTCCTTTGATTATATATTGGATTTGCATATATTAGAGTACGTTCTAACACTTAACATCTATCATGCTTGTATGTTTCATTTTTGTTGAAAATGAAATGTAGGTGCAAGTGTTATTGAAATATCAATGGGGATCTTCTACGAATGTTCGGAATAAGGTATGCTTCTCATCCCTTAGTGTTATAATTTCTTATCTCTTTATCATATTGGAAGTGGATTGATTTCTAGTGTCATACTATCTGTTGTGGTCCACCCTAATCCATAAGACGTTTTCTCCGTAAAAGAATGGGCGACTCCACTAGGGACTTTCCTTTTTGTTGGGGTTTGGGTGCATAATGTACTTGATTTTCTGTCTTCTTATCTATGTGTTTTTGTCATGTTTAGGAGATTGTTATCCATTTGGTATTCCTTTGAAGTAATATGAATCTTGGCCTACCTTTTTACCACCTATATCTTGATATACGTGGGTCATAGATGTAACAATTGCGTATACATGCCGGATGTAGTACTTACAGTCATGTATACACACTGATTTTCTATGAACAGTCATGTACATACATATTTGTGATTGAGATATTGATGTTTGGGATATTATGGGTTGGCTACGAGTGTTGTTGAGTCTTCTAGGGTGCCTTTGGTGCTTTTTTACTGTTTCTGTACTGACTCGACACTTATTTTTCTTTTCTTTTATTTAAAAGTTGTTCTTGTCATTTATCTCCTTTTTTGTTTTGTCATAAGTGCATTATAATTTGATACTTGCTGTAGGGTGGGAGTTTGTAGAGTCTGTTTATTGCATATTCATATAATTTACAATTAGAATACAAAAATATTTTTACTTTTGGCATGTTTTTGCATTATGAACTTGCATTGAAATGGTACTTTCATTAGGTTTTATTAGTGAAATAATATTCAGGTTTTCATATAGGAATGACTGCATTGAAATTTGAGAAGAAATTTGTGCATTTCATGTAGTGGCATAGCCCTTTTTCATATTTAAAGACAAATTGCACTTTGCATTGTTTTTTCGGTGTGCATATTTATTTCACTGCTAACTCATAATATCATTGGTTGCATGTTCTTTACCATTGAGTGATCACAACCATTAAAATTAACGCTTAAATTAAAATTTATTACATTTTTATTTGATAGAAGTGCACCAACAAGCTTAGGTTGTATATTCTTTGAATATGGTGTCGTGAGAAAATTTTTCCAAGACTATGAAACAAAACAATTAGGTGTATGTCTAGGTGAGAACATAAATTCTTGGTATAATTAGAGTTCTCAGGAGGCTCCTCTTACACAGGAGTTAGGCATAAGGAATCACACGGGTTAGTGGTGTGGATAACCCCTTGCCACTTTCTGTTGAGCCCATAGATACTCCCTGGATATAATTCACATCTGGGGGATTTTGAGGTACCTTTGGTTTCTTTGAGCTTCAAGATTTGTTACCCTACCCATACGGTAGATCCCACCTACGACTGTCCACCTGAGCATTGGTTATATTGGGGTGACCTTAGTTACCTTAATTAGGTATCACAGGGATTACTTGAAGAGGTTATTGTATGAGTGTTCTTGATCGGTAGGGGTCGAACATCATAGTTGATACATGCATTGAAGCTGAGGGCCACTATAATTGGTTACACACCTCCACTTGTAGTGTATGGGAGTCTCAAGCCTCTCCTAGGTAAGACATACCTGCTACATTCAAGAGCTCACTTATTCTCCCTCTTGGCTTGTTTTCATCTGACTTAGCTTTAATTAGGGGTGTTCTCTTTGTGCACTAGCTTTCTTTAGGGATCATAATTTGTTGAATCTTGTTATTTTTGTGGAGTCTTCATGGATCAAATTTCAACGATTTGTCTATCTCAATGTTTAGAAGGTATTTTTCCTTGTGGATCTCCTCCTCCTCAAAATATGACTAGACATTCTAGGAAAACTTTTACACACTATGATTCACACACTATTGTCACCATGAATACTACATTTGAGAAATCGCAGATCCATCCTTCTCAATCCTACAAAATGGGGAATGCTACCATTTTGAGACCTTGGACTTTTGTTGATAATACACGACCCAAACTGTCACACTTTGTAGCTGCTTATCGGAGGTCTTCCTCAGGAAGGTCGAGTAGTGAGACTCGTCACATTCCCTATAGCACAGGCACTTTTAGATTTGGCATGTCGGATGTTAACATCCCATCATATACCATTGATCCTAGTATTGACCCTAGTTTTAGGATTGTCAGAACTACAAACCCTTTTCTTTCTAATATATTTGGGAGTGGTCATATTTCTCCTTTCGCTCCATTTGTGGGAGGATTTTCGCCCGGTCTTAACACTGGTGTTCACTCTTACAGAGGTGACCCTAGACATGTGAACATTGGAGGCATTTCTTACATTCTATCTTATTCCCCATCATCCACCGCACCTGTTCTGTCGAATTCCTTTATTCTGATGCACCTTCCTCATGACCCACACGGTCCTTCAAGACATGGTGCTGCATCTAACCATGTTGTTCCCTCATCAGCTGGTGTTGTTTTTTCAGGAGGTTACATGCCTCCTTATATGTCTAGGGGTCAACCTGTTTATCAATTCTATAACTATGGTTATGTGGCACCTCATTCTCAAGGTATAATAAACTGCAATAGTCCCATGCATCATTTTATGGTTCATGCAGGGGGGGTTATTATCTAACTAGCCAAGGCAATGGTCTTTACTATAATCAGACTTATATGAACCGACCTTTTCAGGGAGCATGGAAGTAGATGGTACATCCTAGGCTCCATTTCTTGGATACATTGAATTTTTGCGACCTTTTGAAGTTGACCAATGATCATGTATCTCATGATCCAATGTGTCTGGTTGTTCCCTGCAAGCTACCTTCAGATATCCTGAAATTTGAAGGTAAGTGTGGTGAAGACCCTAAAGAGCACATGACTGATTTCCACCTGTGGTTCTCTTTGAACTCATTGAACCATGAATCTTTTCTCCTACGACTGTTTCAAAGCACCCTCATAGGTCATGCTAGGAAACGGTATAATGAGTTTCCTGGGGGTACACATCAGACCTTTCATTTTCCAATGGAAGGTTAACCTGGTTCATCGGATTGGGTGTTCATTCACCCATCCGATGATACCGTAGGAGACGAATTTGGCCAAAATACTCCTTTTTGGAGAACTTCCCTAGGGTAATCCATTTCTGAATATGGGACCACTAGGCCCTCATATGTTACTACCATGCAAGAGTTTCATTCGAATGTAGAATTCTTGAAGGGTATCCAACCATCTATTGATCATTTGTGTAACATTCAAAAAAGACTTAAGAAAATGAGCTCTTCTTCTCTTCCCCATCATTCAGAAATGATCCCCTAAGGATACCGTGCACTTTCATCATCTCAAGTAGCTCCTGTTTTAGGATCGCTGACTCGAGGTATAGTAGCTTATGATCTAGGTCAACCCTCCATTCCTAATCCTCTAGTTCCAAATTATGGGTATGCCTCTGGTTCTCCCATATCTTCTACCACTTGGGGGCACCCCCAGCCCAAGTTTTTTCATTTATTAGCAGAGCTACTTCCAGTACAAGGAAAAACATTGTTGTAGGACAACCAACAACCATTGTTCCATCCATAAACACTAATGTGGTTATTCCTCCTTCTAGTATACGACAACCCTTAGGGGTGAAACTTGTGATTAATCAACCTTCTTGGGGTTATACTTACATGGGAAACCAACCACCCATAATCAATGTGAATTATCAACATACATCTTAAGGGATTGTTTATACTAGGAGCCTTACCCTGGAAGTATGTTTACACTATGGGGTAAACATAATTGGTCATATGGTCCTATGACGGGAGGAAAACCTATGAATACTGCTGGAGGTTATGGGGGTCACCTTCTGGTGGCCCACCTTTTGGAGGTATACCTTTTGGAGGGCCACCCAATAGAGATCCACTCCAACTTCTAGAGGACCACCACCTTGAGGATCCCCTTCTGGAGGAGCACCATTTGGAGGTCCACCTTTTGGAGGGCCACTCGATGGAGGTCCACCTTCTGGAGTACCACCACCTCAAGGACCCCCTACTAAAGGACCACCTTTTGGAAGACTGCCACTTGAAGGACCCCCTTCTGAAGAAACACCACCTAGAGGACCACCTACTGGAGGACCCCCTTCTGGAGGACCAACGTCTGGACAACCACTGTCTGGATTTTCACCTCTTGGAGGAACCCCTTCTAGAGGACCAATGTTTAGAGGACCACTTTCTGGAGGACCCCTTCCACCTGGAGGCCCACCACCTGGAGAACCACATTTTGGAGGCCCTCCTCTTGGAGGCCCAACCCCTTCAAGTGGATCCTCAAGAGGATCATCTACAAATCCACCCCCCCATCATCTGGTATATCAATCGACATATGGTCCTACTAGTATATAGATGCCATATCAATATTACCACTATATGCAACCTAATCAGTGACTTTCATTTTTGGTGGCTTTGGACTTTCCTGACTTGTCCATGTTGAACAACGATTCCATACAACATAACCCTTCACGGCCTGCAATCCCATTCAAGTTGTCATCAGACATCTCTAAGTTTGATGGGAAGTAGGGAGAGGATCCAAAAACCCATGTCATGACATCCCAACTATGGTGTTATTCTAACTCCTTGATGGATGATTCAATCTGTTTGAGACTCTTCCAATGAAATTTAACTGGCATGGTTGCCTATCCATTATGAAACTGGTACAGATATTTTAACATCCCTCTGACAAAATAATTCCACCCATTTATCATATCATATTCATGAGTGGAGAATATGATGAAGGATAATTAAAGATCCTATCCTAGACCCATTGTTAGCTGATTGGTTTACCAAATCCTTGTTTCCTCCCATTGCTCGTGATGTGGCTATAGGTGGTGTTTTCATAGAAGATCAAGCTATTAGCTGGGCTCAGTATATGGACTTAGTTTATTCTTAGTTCAAAACTTTGTATGATTTGATCCCTCATGCTCATCATCCCAACACCGACCCTACCAAGCCACCTATAGAGACTCTAGTTGATGGCATTGTAGGTTCAATCCAACCTCCATCCACAGTAAAATATGTTAAGCATCCAAGTACTTCCACGACTACTCCTTCTAATTCTACAATTTCTATCGAGGTAAATGCTATCCAAACTACGCAAACACCCTGTAATAAAAAGAAAGGAAAAGGTAAAGGTAAAAGGTCAGGAAACCAACAGGAGAACCCTAAGATCGTGACCTTAGAGGATGAAAATAGAGTTCAGAGGAAAGCTAAGTATCATTTCCTACTTTGTAGAGGCGACCACTTCACGAAGTAGTTCCCTCATGAAGAAATTAACAATTTTTTGAAAAGTAACCCTACATCGGCGATACTTACCGATCCTTTTCCATCTCAACAATAGTTGATTGACCACATGTCTTCATAAGGAACCACTACCTCTACTGAAGAGATAAGAATGATTTCCACTAAAACTATTGCATTGACTACACGTAGTCAGGCATATGATAAACAAACAGAGAAGAAGGATGAAGGGGCTTCTTCTGAGAAATATCCTTCTACAAATTCTTTTCCTCCACCTCCGTCTAATGGCTCTCTTATGAACGAGAAACCTAACTTTGAATTGATTTTGCACCCACTTAAGAGTACCATCCAGAAATCAGTATTTAATCCAAGTGCTCGAGCCACTCAATTCTACAATTTTGTTTGGCTCAAGCACCTTGTTCTATGTCTACATTGGAAGTACTCCAAAGTTTCCCAATGCAGCGTAAAAATATGTTGACATCTTTAGGGGCCTTAGATTCAGACAATAATACTATTCATTTTAATGTGGAGAATTACAAGTCCAGGTTATCCCACCAACTCATGTTTCAAATAGAGACCAGGGTAGTTGGGAGGAAGGTCCATCATGCTGTATTGGACGAAGGAGCTTCCACTTTAGTTTTGTCTATGTCTTGCTGGAGAGACATACGTTCTCTTGAAATTACTAAGTCACCAACCACTTTGAAATCTTTCGACGGACGAGGTTTCAAACCTCATGGCTTGTTACCACCACTATTAATGAGCTCAGGGGAAATATTGTTTCTATTCAAGTAGAAGTAGTCGATGCTCCATTATATTACAATTTATTATTGGGGAGAAACTATTTTTATGCTATGACGACATTTTCCTCATTAGTTTTTTGTGATCTCAAATTCCCTCACTTACGGAATATTGTGACCATAGATTATCTTGATTTTTTCTAACCTGGTGTTATTGTCGCTACCGTAAAACACATTCCTATGCTATGGAAATCCCCTCCACCTTATCAATCAGTTGGGGCTGGGTTGTTGAAGGATTCATCTCTTATGGGTGCTTTTCTTTTGACTACTCCTATTATGGAAGTAGCAACTGTGAATATGAAATATATGGTTGGGCACATTCCTAAAGGTAAATAAATTTCCAAGACACCTTCTCTAGGTCCTCATGATGCACTCTACGATGCCATACAATCTTCTTCTGATGTCTACTATGATGATGATCATCTAGTGAATCAGATCCTTATCTTCTACCCTATTGGCTAGATTCCCCTCTCCCCACTCTAGATTATCTATGACAAATTTTTCCATCAGACAAGTCTATTATGGATATCTTGAGTCCAGATCAATCCATATGGGAATACCATCACCATAGATCTTCTTTCCTTCCCCATGTCAATTCAGTAGACTCCGATTTTGTTTCTCTCATGAAATCTGATATTTTTGAAAATCCTCAAATGCATGTGTTGTTACAAGACGCTGAATCTGAAGGGAATTTGTGTAATATCACTCAGACGACTCATGTCAACATATCAGTGAAACTTGGAAGAATTGAACATGTTCATGTAGGCTAGAACTGTTCAATGGAAGAAATTGAAATGTATAGAGATTTGTTCAAAGAATTCTAAGATGTTTTTTCTTGCATGTATGAAGAAATGAATGGGATTAATCCATGCATCATTATTCATGAGATCAAAAATCACCCCACGATGAGACCAGTTCGGCAAAAAAATTGTCAAGACCATCCAAGGGAAGCTGCTTCAATAAAACCTAGGTTCAAAAACTTCTGAAAGCTGATTTTATTTATCCCGTATCGCTAACCGAATGGGTATCTAATATTGTTCCTGTAGCTAATAAACATGGAACTATTAGGGTTTGTATTGATTTCCGTGATTTTAATAAGTCTTGTCCTATGGAAAAATATCCCATCCCTCATATCGGTCAAATATTTGATAACTGTGATGGGAGCATCATCTTCTCATTTATGGATGTATTTTCTAGTTGTAACCAGATAGAAATCTCACCTATCGACCAACATAAAATGACATTCATTTGTCTGTGGGGAACCTTTGCTTATCAGAAGTTACCCTTTGCTTTGAAAAACACTAGATCTACATTCCAATGAGCCATTTCCTACACTTTTCATGATATTAAACACATTGTGGAACTATATTTGGGAGACCTCCTTGCTCATCTGCGGTAGTGAAAGGATCATAGAAGGAATCTTAGGGACATTTTCCTTTGACGCCGTCATTATCACATTCAGCTTAATCCACATAAGTGTGTTTTATGTGTTAATATTGGATGTCTTCTTGGCTTAATGGTTTCCAAAGATAGTATCTGAATAGATCCTTTGAATATAGATTCTATATTGGCCTTACCCACCCCAGCCAACATTACTAAACTCCAAATTTTGCAAGGGAAGGAAAACTTTCTTCATCGTTTTTTGTGCAACTTTGCAGAAAAAATGCATGGCTATATGCGTCTCCTGAAAAAGAACACTTTTTTTCTTTGGAATGACGAGGCCCAAAGATATTTTGATAATTTGAAATATGCTTTGACAAACTCACTGGTGTTGCACCCCCAAATTATTTTAAATACTTTCTGCTTTATGTTGCTGCCTCCACTACTACCACCGGTATGGTTTTGGTGCAGGAAGATCTGAATGGACAAGAAAATGTGATTTACTATTTAAGTAAGAGTCTTATCGACTTTGAAACCCACTACTCACATCTGGAGAATATAGCTTTGGATACGGTCATCGTTGTGCAACACTTTCGTCGTTACATTTTACTACGCACTACAATTTTTCTCGCTGATCAAAATCCTATGTATTACATTTTGACTCGTCAAGTGCTAGGGGGGAAGTATTCCCATTAGATAGTTATCATGCAGGAATTCAATATTGAGTTTGCTAAGGCTACTTCCAAGAATTCCTTAGGCTTTGCAGAGTTAATGTGTGACCTTCCTTGTGCTCTCATGGAAGCTGATCCCAATGATTCATTTCCAGGAGAATTTTTGTTCCTGATTAGCACAATTGACCCATGGTATGGATACTTGATCATCTATCTCCAAACCCAAATATTTAAGCCCGATATATCCCATGACGATCATCGACACATCGGTCACCACGCTAAATATTACCTCATTCTAAATGACACGTTAAAATGGCATGATATTGACTCTATTCTCTGGTGATGTCTTACTGATGATGAGGTTGAACAAGTCATGAATGAATGCCTCTCTGGAGCATGTGGCAGTCATCTTTCTGGGATGGTTACAACTTAGAAAATCATTCACGTTGGGTATTTTTGGCCCTCAATATTTAAATATTGTCATGAGGTTGTTAAAAAATTCTCACCTTGATAATGTTTCTATCCAAAAAAGCATTCCCACCCTACTCTGTTACACCCCATCATTGTCATTGGACCTTTTTCCAAATGGGGGATAGATTTCATGCATTGTAATCCTACCTCAATTGGGGGGCATGGTTACATCATCATAGCCATGGATTATTTCACAAAATGGGATGAGGCAACGCCTACATATGAAGAGGATGGTAAGATTGCCACCCTCTTCCTTTTCAATCACATCATAGCTAGGTTCAGAATTCAGCAAGCCATAGTCACTGATCATGGATCCCATTTCCATCATCATATGATGGTTGAGTTGAGTACCAAGATAGGTTTTCATCATGAGAACTCAACTCCTTATTATACACATCCTAATTTCCAAGTCAAATCCATTAACAAATTCTTGAAAGCTACGCTCCGTAGAATGGTTGGAGATCATAAATCCAATTGGCACTTAACTCTATTTTATGCATATGGGCTTATAGAACTTCGGTCAAAATAAAAACTAGTTTTATACCATTTCAATTATTCTATGGACTGGAATATGTCATACCTATTGAGTGCGAGATCCCATCACTCAAACTTGTAGTTGAGATTCTCCCAAACAATTCCATCGAAGAAGAACGTTGTCTATATATAACAAACCTTGATGAGAATTGAAGAGATGATGCCTTGGATATTGAGCCACATAAAAAATGCATTAAGGCTCAATATGATAAATCTATTCAACCTCGTATATTTAATGAAGGAGACATGGTTCTGACTTATGATCAAAAACATGACAAACTTGGAAAAGGGAAGCTAGAATCTATGTGGTATGGTCCCTACATCGTGAGTAAAGTATTAAAAAAAGAGTCCTATGAGCTTGTTGAGTATGATGGGACACTTTTCAGGTAATCTCGTAATGGATTGTACCTGAAAAGGTATTATGCTTAAAGTCATTCCTATTATAGTACCTTGTATATATGTACATTGATTGAATTTTTTGGTGTGGTTTCATTTTTCAATATGGTTTTGAGTTTTTGTCAATACTGTTTATATCATTCTTTGATTATGCGGATCAAATTGTTTTTTATGGTTTTGTTGACGGTGCTTGGCATCATACCCTGAACCTCACTTCAACTACTTGGGTTTTATATTCCCCATCTCATGACCTAGTAAGTTCAGGTGCAGTTTGCATAGGTCTGGACACCAATAATATCGTCGAGTATCATGCGGTAATAGATTTGTTAACCGAGGCTACATATCAGGACATTGATCACTTGGTAGTCTTCATGGACTCTCAGCTAGTGTTTTTTCACTTAAATCACGTGCATGCCATCTGAAAACCTGCACTTCTTCGTCTTTTTCGAAGAGAATGTTTGTTAGAAAGGTCATTTGAAACTATTACTTATCGGCATATCCCTAGGTCTTGTAACATAGTTTCAGCCTCATTAGCCAATTGGATATTGGACTAGTATATTGCTCACACATAACATTTGATAAGTAAAAATATAGTTCATTGTAAATAAACATAAGCAGTAAAAGGACATAAGACTCATATAAATATCATTCCACATTTGAACACAGATAATACGCCAATAGATAAGTCTGTATATATATTGTATATAAGAGTTTTTTACAAAAATTATGGTCTTGATACCCCTACTGAAGCACAATGGCTTTCAAATATACAAAATAACAAAAATATTGAAGCTAGATATCTTTCCGTGTCTACATCATATGGGATAGCTAATGATTCTCATGATAACACATAATAGATCTTGCCACTATCTGTAGAAAGTGCCCAAAGAGTCCCGATACTCTAGTGGTGTGCATGTGGTACCTCCTGGGGAGGTCATCTACAAAAATATTTGGAATATCTAGAGTTAACCAGTTGAGGTTCTCCTCTAACTCAATGAACTCGTCACCTTATATGTGGATGAAGCGACCCCCCACTTGCTTGTTAATTGGGGAGGAACCCCCAAGTCGTGCATCTACCACATCTGCATGAAAAGTAGGTCTCGTTAACATCCATAAAAATTATAAAACATAAAATACAAAAAAATAAATATCTTACTATTCTACTTACCAATGTCGTCCCATTAGGAACCTACTAGCAGGGCTAGTTCTGGATCTCCTTTGAAGTCAGTCCCAACATATGCATAGTGACATAGTCCTCGATCATAAGTAGTTTGTCATCCAACCAACGAAATAATCCTACTCCCATACTTGACTTTATACCCACCACCACCATGGTGGGCGATCACCTCTACACAATGAAGCATGTGAAGGTCTCATGCTATCATCTCAGTAAAGGCTACTTGCGATCTTACATGAGGTACCCGCTAAAAGAAGAACGATGCTAGGATAGTACCATAGATGAATTGCTTTAGTTCTCCCTATCCACACTTGGTCAACCAATATTTGAAAGTGTTTGGTAAAGCATTAGCCCAATTGAAGAATGTGGGTGCCATAGCCTCTGAAGCATAGAGAATATGTGCTCAAGAATCCTGACAAGCCCCTTGGCTCCCTAAAACTCGCTGCATAGTAAAAATCACTATGCAAAGAGGAAAATCCATTACCTCTTTGATTAGAATTTTATTCCTAGACATTTGAGTACCTGGAAAGAGGTAGCGGTGTATGAGCTATTGTGTGGTAACATCTTCTCCTCGAGGATCTGTTAGTGAGATAGGTGCCTTGAGTCTAGACAACCTCTTAAGGAAGTAGATGTCTTCTACATCCATAGTGAGAATGTGATCACCCACCTCGAAATATTTTTTTTTCTAGGTTCCATATTCTTAAGATGTACTCCAAGAATCTCACATGGGATCTCATGTTAGGTACATTGAAAAAATTTAAGATTCCAAAGCCCCGTAGAGTGGCCACAATGCTAGGATAAGTCCCAGCCATAGCATCATCAAGTTCACATTTCCTTTCTTTCTAGATAACCATATTCATGAAAGTAACCTGCCAAAAATTAAATTTGAGGTATTAGAACACAAAACCAACCATTAAAAATACTCAAAAATCATTCTTTTGGTGTGGCTATAACACGTTTTAGGGAATTTCGCAGCACCACCCCTATCCTTTTAAGATAGAGCGGTGGCACTGCCGATTTCGGCATGAAAAGCATGGTTTCACTAAGGTACCTCCTTTCTTGAAAGGAGAAAGTGCATTACCCTGTGGGTGTTTTTCACCCTTGGGTAAATCCTCCAAAAGCCTCAAAAAATGCATGGAATGAAAAAATTAAAACCATAGAAAGGATAGGAATCAGTTTAGCTCTTACTTGGAGCTAATGGATCAGAAAATGGCTGTATGATGACTCCAAAATCCTCACTTGAAAATTGCACACAAATAGCTCCAAATGGCTCTCCAATTGGTAAAAAGTGAAAATGGTAACTTTTTCACTATTCACTAGTTTTTATATGAAATATTTTGGGTTTTTATTATATTATTTTAATTATTTTATCAATAATTACCCTTAATTAGTCATTAAAAACTTATTTTTAATATTTTGGAGGTCTAATAGTCATTTCAAAGGTTTTGCAGGGACAAAAATTGAAATTTTTTGGTTATGTGAGAGTTCTTTTTTACTTTTTCTTACTTACATAAAACGAAAAATGTCCTTGAGTGCTAGGTTTGAAATCTTGGTCATGTTCTTTAAACCTAGTGCAAAATTTCCGAGTCAAATTTCACTTCTTTTCAGGATCGTTAAGCTCTTTTATCATAAAAAGAAACCCTAATGGAGTCTTCTTTATCTCTTTTTGGAATCCTAAAATGTGAAAAGATCGTTGAGTGAAATTGTCTTCTTCACGCTTGTAAACTTACTTGAGGAGTCGTCTTTTCGACGATAGTTTACCCCTTTTCTGGTTTGGATTGTCTGGTTTATGAAAAAGGAACACTCTAGTTGATCTCAACTAGAATATTTCTATTGGGCATTATTTTATACTGTTTTGGACCCTAGGGACTAAATCATATGAAAAGGGACATTTTGGAGTATCCTTCTATCTTCGTTCAAACTCTCTAAACATGAAAAATAATGATTTGAATTTCAATTGACTCGTTAAATTAAGCACTGAGGGACCATCTATTGGGAACAAACCCCTCCTTTCTAAGGTCCATGAAACATATGTGAATGGACTTATCTTATGATAAGATATGATGAGTGTTTGTTACCCTCTTTGAACTCGTTAAAATGAAAAGAGGCACTCATCAATCATGATGGGGAAATTAGGGGAAGGGAACTATATTTCATTTGCAATTATGGAAGTTGTTGGTCACCTTTGAACATGGAACTTTTTTTCATTTAATTCAATCAATTGGGTATTCATCTTACTTACAAGTTGATCCCCTTTCATGAGTCATGTCACTCCTTTGATTCTTTCAAAGAATGCATTGTCCATCGTCGCATTATGTCTTAGTATCTGCCTAGTCAAGTCAATGCTACCAAGTCTTTGATCGTGTCGCCCAATGTTCAAAGGAAAGTCGTGTTGAGGTTTTGCATATGCAGTCAAAAATTTGTGTCAATTACTATTGAATTAGTCTTATGGTTACATCATACTCAAATTCCAAAACTTTTCTCTGAGTTTCGTGTCGTTGATGTGGGATTCATCATGACCCTCCTTCAACAATACTACTCATTTTGACTTCAGCGCATCATACAGGAATTAGTCTTAGAAAAAAAACGAGTACCTTGAGATTTGTATGCATTAATGAAATATTCTCTCGCTTTCAACATAGGTTTACATCATTGACCTTTGATTGAAAGATTCAACTGGGTGTTCAACATCAAATCATCTATTTACACTTAGAATATTGTAGTAGGGTACCTTGGGAATCATCGACATCAATGGTGATATCCCTCACACTTGTTAACGGTTCTCATCATTGACCGGTAATCAAGTGGTTTCTACCATGTTTGACATCAATACATTGTAGTCACATGGATATAATTGTACTAGGTTCGAGACGAGACGAAGATCCTGGGTATCTATTAAGCGATCATTACTTTCCCTAGGTTGCGATGGAGTGTTTGTATGAGTCCTAGCATGGATCCACATTTGTATGTTCATGGCTGTGCTCAAATTTGCGTTTGTATGACATAGATCTACATTGTATGTCTAGTAGCTATGTCCAAGTTTGAGTCTTATTCGCATGGATCTACGATGTATTATAGTATCCATGGTTATTCACACCTCGCATTGGTCTACAGCCATGATGAGGAGTCTTTTGAATATGAGTCAAAGTGTTGATGTATTGCAGAAAATCCAAGTTGATGAAGATCTTCGATCAAGTGAATTCTTTCCTCGAAGTGATAACTTATTCTTAAAAATATTTCACCTATCCTATTTCTCTAACCTCATGCTTTGAGGGGTATTTTGTTACACACATTTCTCGTCACTACCATGTAATGAGAACCAAAACATCAGAACTTTCCTCAAATCCTAAAAATATGAAGTTAGATACTCGTCAGGACTCATGATTTTACACTTGTATCCACCATCGCCTTTTCCCTTTTGACAATGTGTGTTACCCTTGTCAGCAACGCCCTTTTCTAGTTAACAAAAAATACTGCCACCACCTTATCCCTTTGAGAAATAAGCGGTGCAGCCCTGGTAACGCTCTGTCTCAACAGAACTAGAGAAGTGCTCAAGTTTTAAAAGGAAAAATAGAAGATTCACTTAGCTTCTCGAAGATCAGCTTCATGGCACCCTCATCCCTACACTCCTAGACCACTTGGACTCGAGATCCTTCCTTCTAGGTCCCTTCCACCTCACCCATGAGAAAATTAACCATTCCTATCCTCCCAATGGCTATAAGTAGTGGGTCACCCCCAATGGGTAAAAGGATGAAAGTTATGCTACAACACCAAAATTATAGCCAAATATATCCACGGAGGGTGAGCATTAGGAAGATAAGTTGAAGCTTTGGAGGAAAGACCTTGATTGAGAGGAGAAATATCAACACAAGGCATATCGGTTGTAATCTATCTCTTTATTTGATTATGCAATGAAATTTGCTTTCCCATAACTCCTATTGTTTTTTAATCACTGGTTTTACTATCAAATTCTTTAGTCATTGATATAAGATAGTAGATTGTGTTTGGTACATTTGATCTTTTGTTCTTTTTGATGTGTTTTTGCATGTTAACTGTGGAGATCTAGTACTCTTGAAGGCTAGAGCATTACATTGTGTAATAGGTGAAAGTTTCATTCCAAACATCTACCTATCTTAGGGAAAGTACTGTTTATTGTTGTTACTCATTCGTTCTAGTTGTGAAGGAATTCAAGATAGGGAAATATCTCCTATTCGCAAGAGGTGATTATTTCTAGCAACAACACTAGGGGAACAATCCTAATGCTCGAGCCACCCAACATTATTATATTATCAAGGACTTGGTTCAAACTCCTTGTGTGATGCTAGCTCTTGAATTTATTCATATGTGTCCTTCACAAAGGAGAGCATTGTTGAATTCTCTTAAGGTGATTGATCCTAACCATTCCATGGTAGTTATATTTGAAACCCACGAGGTCTAGCCTCGCTTTCCTAAACCATGTGTATTTCTTATTCCACGTGGAGTGTCTAAATAACATGATCAAGCATACAGTTATTGATGAAGTATCTACGGCCTCTATGATGTCTCTGGTTTGTTAGAAAGGCCTTGGCTCACCCATGTTGTCAAAATCTATGACCATGTTAATGGTATTTGATAGACATTCATTTCCGGAGCATGGTATTCTTCCCTCTCTCCAAGTCCAGTTGGGAGAGAAGACTGTGTTTATCGAGGTTGAGGGGGTTGATGTGCCCCTTGAATACAATATTTTACTGGTATGGAATTGGATTTATGCTATGAAGGAGGTATTGTATTCCATTTTTCATGTCATTTGATTCCCTTTTAAGGATTGGATTGTCACGATCCAACAAATGTAATTAGATAACTCCAATTCAACTACATCATCGAGATACACCATCCCTACTATTGAAAATTCTCAGTCGACAATTGAGAATGTTGTTGTTGGAATGTATCCTTCGTTGGTGCAATATTTTAATGTTTCAACATGAATCCTAGTTATTGTTTCCACTCTTGGTAGTGATTCATCATCGTTGAGTTCAGTCCCATTTTGCAATATGTATTTGGATGGCCCTTGTACTCTCCCTTCTCTAAGTACTTCCGATGAGGACCCTAGAACTACCAAGATGGAGATGTCATTGTCTATAGTGGAGGTTTCTTATCAAGCTGTTGTTGATCCCATTGTAGACCTTGGTCCTTCCTCTTCACAGATGGAAGAGGAGGATCTCCTTGCACCATTTGCTTGGTCGGTTGCGACGTCATGCTCAAATGATTTTCTTAATGATGTTTTTCCTTCAGACAAAGTAATTCTTGAGGCCATGAATGGTCCTGAACAGCCTTGGGAGGAGTCGCACAATCGATTTTACTTCCTCTCGGAGCTCAAACAGCTCAACCATTATGACTTTATGATGACCCTTAGCAAGAATGTTGGTCATGTCGTGGTCCCATTAGGAAATCATGGTGTATATTCTGAAGGGAACATGGTGAATATATCACCTATGATTCCCATCAACACTTCTCAGATTCCTGGAAAGATTAAAAATGTTTACATTGGTGCAGATTGTTCTCCCAATGAAATTAAGGCATACACCAAGATTTTTAAATAATTTCATGATGTTTTTTCTTGTTCGTATGATGAGATGCCAGGAATAGACCCTCGTATTGTTGAACATGAGATTATGATAATGTTTACGTGTGATGAACCCTCATAAGGATCCCACCATTAAGGCTGAGATAGAAAAGTTTCTCAAAGCTAGATTTATCTATTTGGTTTCCTTTCCATGAATAGCTATCCAATCCTGTTTTAGTGGATAAGAAGTAGGGAACTATTTGTGTGTGCACAGACTTGAGAGACCTAAATAAATCTTGTCTAAAAGATAATTTACCCACACCATTCATAGACCAGATTTTGGATGAGTGCGTTGGGAGCGAGTTATTCACATTTATGGATGGTTTTTAAGGGTATAATCAAATAGAATTTAAGCCCAAGGACAAAGATAATATTGCTTTCACTTGTTCTTGGGGTACGTTTGCATACCGGAAGATGCATTTTGGCCTTAAAAACACCGGAGCTACCTTTGAACGAAATATGCCCTTCACTTTCCAAGACCTTATGCGTATAATAAAAGTTTATTTGGACAATTTAGCTTCTCACTCTCATCTCAAAGTGGATCATCGAGATCACTTATGCTTGGTCTTTGAAATATGACGTCATTATCAAATCTGGTTAAATTGTCAAAAGTTCATCTTTTGTGTAAAAGTGGATCGATTAGTAGGGTTTATCATCTCTAAAGAGGGGATTAGGGTATATCCTTTGAAGGTTGAGTAAATACTTCAATTGTATCCCCTACGCATTATTAGACATATTCAAAGTCTCCAAGGGATGGCTAACTTCTTTTGGATATTTCTTGTTAATTTTCCAATTTGACCAAGGGTTTTATGCTCCTTTTAAAGAAGGGTAATCCATTCATATGGGATGAGTGAGCCCAGGAGTCCTTCGATGCACTTAAGAAATACTTGGAATCATCCCCCATGCTTAATCCTCCTCACTATAGCTATGATTGTCTATTATACATGGTCACATCTCAAGAGATGATTGTGATTGTTTTGGTTCAAGAGGACGACAAGCTCTAGGAGCACGTTATCTATTATCTTAGATGGAATCTCATTCATGAAAAAGTTTGATATAGTCACATCAAGAATCTAGCCTTAATGACTGTTCATGCAATACAATGGTTGAGGAATTACATACTGCTTCCCCAAACTATGGTCGTAGATCATATCAATCTGTTTCAATTTGCCTTGACTAGATGAATGATAGGGGGAAGTACAATAAATGGATTGTTATTTTGCAAGAATTCCATCTTGAGTTTGTTTAAGAAAAGTCGAAGAAGTCATTATTTTTTGCGCAGCTGATGTCTGATCTCCCTAGTTTGGATGAAGATGATGTTCATGAAGATTCCTTTGTGGATGAACATATCTTCCTTATTTTGACCATGGACCCTTGGTATGGTGATATCATCATCTATATTTAGGCTTTTAAGGTTCCTCCTCTCCTATCATGGGATGAACGTCAACGTTTAGGACATAATGCTAAGAACTACCTTATTATCGGTGACACATTGTATCGTCGTGGGGTGGACTCCATCTTGTGTCGGTGTTTGTCCCATGATGAGGCTAATACTATGATGAATGATTTCCATGTTGGGAAGTGTGGTGGTCATTTATCTGGTCTTGCTACAACTCAAAATATCCTTAGAGCAGGTTATTACTGGTCATTGATCTTTAAATATTGTGTTAATGTAGTCAAGAAGTGAGACCCTTTCTAGGTGTTTCCATGAAATGTGCGCTTGCATTCCACCCTATTATATCCTATTGTCACTGTCAGTCCCTTCACCAAATGGAGGGTGGACTTTATGGATTGCAACCCAGGTTCGGTTGGGGGGAACCATCATATTATAGTGGTCGTGGACTATTTCACTAAATGGGCATAGTAAATGCCTACAATTAAATCTAATGGTGAGATGACCACTCATTTTCATATTCAACCAGATTATCACTCGGTTCAGGATCCTGAAAGAGCTTGTCACCGACCATGGCATGCACTTTCAAACTAATATGATGAATGAGTTAGATTTGAAACTTGGGTATAAGAAAGAATACTCTTCTTCTTATTACCCTCAAGCAAATGGACAAGTTGAAGTAGTAAATAGATCCCTTAAGGCCATTCTATACAGAACCGTTACTCAAAGAAAAACTAATTGGCACATTATGCTTTACCCTTCTTTGTGGGATTACCAAACTACAGTTAATACTACCATCGAGTTTTATTCATATCAACTAGTACATGGGGTGGAGCCAGTTTTACCGGTTGAATGTGAAATTCCCTCATTGAAGCTATCCATAGATATTTTATGAGAAACTTCAGAATTGGAAGAGTGTCTGGTCCACTTAGAGCTTCTTGATGAGTAGCGTCGGGATGTCGTAGTGGCTCTAGAGATTAATAATTATCACATTAAGGCTCAGTATGATAATTCTATCCATCCCCATATATTTAATGAAGGTGAGTTGTTCCTCTTTTATGACCAATATAGCGAACCATTAGGGGTAGGTAAGTTCAACCTAAGGTGGCATGGGCCTTACGTAGTGAAAGGGGTATTAGATAAAGGTGTGTATGAGTTAGAATATTATGAAGGGATTGCCTTTGCAGATCATAGGAATGGGCTCTATCTCAAAAAACTATGCCTAACTCTTAGCCAAGTCTGATATCTTGTATATTACGGTACAGTTTGCATAGCTTTGTTTTTGGTCCCCTTGTAGTGTTATTGGTTTGTTAACATGCATCCTCTTTTTGTGGCATATGTCGATGGAGTCTTCGCTATACCTAGGATTCACAAATGGTGCCAACTACCATACCCAAAACTTAGATTCAGCTGCTTGGGTCATATATTCACTTGAGGGTCATGTGGTGTCTTCAGGAGGAGTGTGTCTCCATCCATCGTCAAACAATGTTGTTGAATATAGCATCATGATTGAACTACTACACAATGCAATTTCCAATGGCATTTGGTCTCTTGAGGTCCACCGTGACTCATATGTAGTTGTATCATATTTAAATGGTTTTTACCGTATCAGGGATCCTAATTTATTATGAAGTTTCTTGTAGGTAAGGTTTTTAGAATGATAATTTGACTACATAACATACATTCATATACCTAGGCTTTACAATCATGATGTCGATTCATATGAAAACTACGTTCTTGATTGGCACTTGTCACATCAATAATGAAGCATACACATTACATTCACATTTAAACACACATGTAAATACATCAAGTCGATCACTATAAATTTTTTTTATTTCCGAATATAGTTCAAAATGGTATCATAGTAAAAAATATCATGATACAAAAGTGGGGCTTTAAGCCACCAAAAAAACTGCAAGGTCGATACAAAAAGTATAATTAGGTATCTACACTTACATGATAAGGTGATGATCATGATAACAAAAAAATGCATTGGCCAACCATTGGAATAGTATAACCCATGGATGGGGTACTCCTACTACATGTTGTTGCATAGCCTCAGGCAAGTCCTTGACTTGCACCATGGGATCGAGTGTGTCAACCTGGAGAAGTTGTCCTGTATGTTTTTGAGCATCTGCTCTGCATCTGCACTGATCATCTCATCCCCTCGCCCCCTCCAATGATGTCAGGGGTATCCATATAGACATCTCGGACCTACATCTACATACACATGATCAATTCCAATACGTGATACCACCAAAAACATTGCTTTTTATTTCCTTAAATATAAAAAATACAAAATAATCAAATAATTCAAAAAAAAATTGGGATTTTACCTATGTCACTATATGTATAACCCAGTGTTAGTGGCATGTATGGTCCTTCACAGAAGTCAATCGCTGCATAGGGATAAACGTCCATGGCCATGATCTGTCATGTGCCACCCGCAGTAGAATTCTGGTGGGGAAGCACTAGGTATCCGACCTTCCCCTAGTTGTCGCATAAAATCCACCCAATAGGTTTGGGCCATATCTTGTAGACTATATGGAGGAACCTCGACTCTTGAGCTAAGGCCTAGTACCCTATTGAATAAGAAAGTGCGAAATATGTTGGTGAACCTAAAGTTCTTTATCCTACCCAACTTCCAGTCTATGAGTTGTTGTTTCATAGCGTTCAACAATGATGTGCTCAAGTCATACACTCTAGTGAATAGAACATGAGAGGCCTGAAATCATGATGGAGTGATGTTAAACCCACTGGCTTGGATAGTACCAGAATGATCACCTTGAGACTTGGGATCTAGATGGAGTTCATTGGAACCTAAATTTCAATCTTCTCTGCATGCAGAAGACAATATAAAACTATATACTCCTCTATGGTGAACCTTCCACCCACCCCACGGACCTATAATTTTACTACCTCACCTTAGCGGGATCGTCCAGTAATGAAGTAAATATCTTCTACTTCTAGTCTCAGTGGCATCCCATCTAGTTGAAAACCCTCTATGTCTGGGTCCCAATAGCCAATAAACATCTGAAGAAGTCTTGGTTGGGCCCTCAAACCCCCAAGATTCCAAAACTTGTACAATCTGCATCTTTTTAGATCTTGTTGAGTGTTTATGTCTTGATGCACTTCCCTATCCACATCCTCATGCTCACTCTCCCTCCATTCTAGCACCATCTTGTCAAAAAAAATTCAATTTTTATGAGTTTTCACAATTAAATTGGGTATACGCGGCCCCATACAAAACGTTTCTTCGTAACAATAGAGTATGTACACATGAAGGATATGCTTTACCCATGTACAATAGGCCCTATACCTAACCCGATATCTTGTGACCTACGTGGGATGGGATACCCATTAATGGTTTCCTTAAATTGAAAAATACACCATGGATATTGAAAATAAATGCATGGAATAGATGAGGAATGAGATTAGGATCTACCTGGTCCTGACAGCTCATGATTTCATTGCTCCTAGATCTAGGAATCGACATTTGAAGTTCATAGTCCAAATGACTCCAAATACACTATTTGTGGTAAGAAAACAAAATGGTATGGTGAAAATGTTATTTTTTACTATTTATAAAAATTATTTTGAAATTTTTACCCACTTAGCCTATAGTTTGGACTTTTATTAAATCTTTTGAGTTGTTATGGCCTAATATTGGTGTGTAGGGACTCGTTTTGGGTGCACTTTCACCATGGTCTTGACCCGTTCGTGTCCGTAAAAGATATAATGTTGAACTGGCATATAGGATGGGATCACTTTTTCAGCATGCATCATGCATTAATTATCCTATGACAGAGTTTCCTTATCTATAGGTATGAACCCAATTCATGATGTTACAGAACCTTCACAATGGTACTAGAAGTGGCATTACATAAGTGGTAGAGATTTCCTACTCATGGGTTCCCTAATAGATCCCGCTTTTCCATTTGGTACCCATGTTGAGTGTCATCCCCTAGGTTTGGGAGTCCCTTGTAGTTCTTCCATCTCTTTGAGAAAGAACCTCATATTCTTTCCTGAACTTTATATTGGCCATATCCCACAGGGACTCCCATTTATATCAAGTTGTAATTGCATTTCATGCATCCGCTTATCGCATCGATATTTATGTCATCTCCTTGATTCAATTTTATAATCGGTATATCCTGATCTTGTATCAATCCTATCCAAGCAGATCCTTTCATATATCTTTTGCATCTTGATAATGCCATACCCAGAGGATACATCCCCCTGAGTGTCCTTATCCTGCACATGCTTCCTTGAAATGAGCATAGGTATATTCCACTTCTTGGAACTAGTTTTCATTCCCGTGACACTCGTTTCCTCCTAGTTTTGTACTATAATAAATTTTATTCCTTTCCAAGCATTCCAATATGAAAAATACCAAAAAAAAAAAAAAAACATAAAACGTCGAACGAGAAATTATATTAATTTGGTAGTTGTCCTGTTGTGTTTCCTTCAAATAGAGAAATGTATATCCCATTCATTGGTTGGGTTATTAGTTTGAATTTAGGATTTGTACTCATTATTCTGAGTTTTCTCCATTGACTAGTTATGCTTCCAGTCCCTATGGAGCCTTTGTTGATGCATCCTATGTTGCAGAGTGTCCCAGTTTCCATGTTGAGTCTATGTTGCGTATGAGTCTTCATCTTCCTTCTTCTCTTCTTCGAAGGAATTTTTAGCCTGAGTCGGCCATTCCTCAGTTATATTATCTTTGCATGTCAACCATTCCCAATAGAGTTAGTGGTTTGTGCACATCCTTTTCATCCAAGTTCTTCCAATCCAGCATTGTTGTGTACCTCGTGTTGGTTGATGGGGGATTCCTTAATTCCCTCCTTCTAGTGGATTCCATTCCATCGACTTCAGATCATTTATTCTGGAATAGGAATATAGATTCCATTGAGTTCCTTGAGACTTGCAGTCATCCATGGTAGGTCCTCTCTCCATCAACAATTTGGGAATACATCAATGTCCCCTGATCAATGGACTCTCTCAAGTGTTCGACCTCACACATCTATTCACACTTTTTTGATTGCACTCTGTATACATCAATGAACGGAAATCAGATGATGGTCCATCATGTTCGACCTCGACACCTTTATTCATGTGATGGGACATGTACTAGGGATGATTTGTGTAGAAGACCTTTGATCTTGGTGACATTCCATATATGCTACCTCCTTGATCGTACCAGTATCTTTGAGATATCAATTCTCATGAACAAATCCCAGTGTACCATCATATATCTTCATTTAGTATGAAGATCTTGTTTCAATGTATATTGTACATGGTGATGACCACATGTGACATATATCTATTATGCCTATTCATGGACATTGTACTATTATGTATCTGGGGACTGCTACACTTCATCTTTGCAGTCACATGCATAGATCTATCATTGTATTGTACTGATGAGTGGTTGGTCTTTCCACCTGGGTCTTCATTACTCCATTTCTGGGACTATTGTAATGTATTTCATCCATCATCTTACCCATATGACCTCACACATTAGGGGGGCATCTATTATAGTTTATTTTAAAACACTTGGGATCTCATGTTTTTATGTCCTATTCCTGTCCCTATGCAGACTCTTTGGATCACCTTTTCTCAATATAAGTTTGATGCTCCAGATAATCCCCTTAAAAATTCATTTTTATGGGTATACAGGGGTCACTAACTTACATATCATGTGTACACCATCTTGCTTCACTATGACCCGTACACATCGAGAAATGTGCTCAAAACAAAAATATTGGGAGTTTTCCTTCAACAAGTAACAAATAACTTGACTCTTGGCCTTCTATATTCCTGGAAATGCTCAAACTTAACCCTTTACTTCTAATTGAGGGGTTACATAGTGAGCTATTTGGAAGAATTGAAGAGGAGGATAGCTTGTGAGAGAAAAAATACTATAGTGGATTTGTGCCCCATTCTTGCATACTTCAGTCTACATCCCTTTATCCTTGAAGCATCCATTGGTGCTATTTCTAAAGCTTTCCTTTGCCTTGTGAGATTTCCTTGATATGGAGCATTGAAGGAATGGAGGCCTAAGTGGAGGACTCAGTTTCTCTATTTTGATGAGGTGCCGACAGAGGTTGTCATTTGTATCTCTTTTTACATTTAATAGAAATATCCATTTCTCATCCATTATATGTGTAACTATGAATATTTTTATCCATGTATGTAGTTGCTTTGATTATATATTGGATTTGTGTATGTTAGAGTAGGTTCTAACACTTAACATCTATCATTCTTGTATGTTTCGTAGTTGTTGAGAATGAAATGTAGGTGCAAGTGTGATTGAAAGCTCAATCGCTATCTTCTATGAACATTCTGAATAAGGTACGCTTCTCATCCCTTAGTGTTAGACTTGTTTATCTTTTTATCATATTGGAATTGGATTAATTTGCAGTACCATATTGGATTTTGTGGTCCACCCCAATCCATAGGAATTTTTCTCTATAACAGTGGATTACAAGGGTAATGGTATCCCATATCCATCCCCTAGTCACCCTTTTGCTTGCACTATCTCAAACCTGTCAGCCAAACAAGAAAAAATTTCACAATTTGGGATAAACAATATACAACACTATGAAATCACTGAAAGTAGTATTAATACCTATGAGGACTGAAGTTCTCTTCCATGATGCTAAGGAGAAGCTATGAACCAGATTCGAACCCCTATAACCGTGTGTCTATAACCCTACGTGAGTAGGAGGAACTTTTAACCACTAACTAACTAATCACTAGGTGAAGGAAGCAGAGGATACATGCTCATTGTAGCAAGTCGTATGTTGACGAATATGCCCACTAAGGCACAAGAACAATGCTCGAGCGGGTTGAGGCCAAAAAATGAAAACAAAACCAACACTTACTTTGAATTCCAAACCTAGCTAAGTCAATCTTTGTCACAGAAGAGCCCCAACCGAATGGATAATGAGTGAGTTAATCCGTCAAAGGACTGCAAGAAGGGAAAGCCTGACTGCTATAGTATAGGAAAGTACCAATTTTAATTGTAGAGCGTAGTACTTGAACCAATGCAAGCTCCAAATGCATCCAACTATCTAAGTAATGGGTAGAGCCAGTTAAAGCCACCCACATGGATCCGGTCTATGTGGAAAATCCACCATTAATTCCAACGAGCCAATACTTTTCACCCATGACATGCCAAGATTGATATATTTCCAACATCATTAATCATAACAAATTACACAATAGATTTGTATTACATTGGAATTTCCAAAGTATTCAAACTTTGGGATATTCCCATAAATCAAGTCAATGCATGGAATAGTCCCAAGCCCATAGTAAAACTTTCTTGCTAGGTAGTGTCTGGGGCCTCCTTTATATATGTTTCCTATATATGCAAAGGTGACAATATAGTATTAACATATTTCTAAGTAAGACATAACTCCCTAGGCCTAATGCCAAAAGGAGACATTGGTAAAAATAAGAATATTACAATCAACATTCATAACATTAGCGAAAAACGTCATGTCAAACACCCTGCTGAAACTTAATGACTCCCTAAAACAAATATGAAAATCATTCTAAGTCACTTACCAGATTAAGGACGTACAATAATATGTTATAATTCAATAAAAGGATACTAAAGATCACACATAGCTAATACAGTCATTATATAGTAACAAATCCATAGAAGAAGCAAGTGAAGTAATAACATCTCTACACACACACACACACACAGAGAGACATAAACAAAAAGGGGCATAATTTTGAGATGTTACAAGTGGTATCAGGGCTCTATTAAAACACTATGTGACCTATGGAATTATTCAAATTGTTGCAGAATAATATTATGTATTTTATAAACTAATGGAAAACTCTGTTTTTTTAGCACAATTTAAAATGATGACATTGGAAGAATCAACACAACCAAGTCTCCCAAGCAAGCTAGGGAAGAGATAGAAAGAACTGGTGAAGCAGTAGAAAAGCGTGAAGAATTAGCAGATCAATTATAAAATCAATGACAATGACACCATTTAGTTATAAAAAAATATAACAATGAGTGCTTAAAGGAATTCCAACCAACAAGGACAACAAGAACCACCCCAACAGGAAGGAGAATTGTGGGTTGAGTTAGGAAAAGATAAAAAAAAAACCTTACACCTTCAAAGCTGTTAAGGTCCATGTAATGTTTGAAATATGAATTACAAAGTATTATGTCAGATAACCCGAGAGAAAGGAAAACTCAACATAAACTGAATGAGGTATTATTGCATAACTTGATGGAGATCAAGCAAAATCCAGTACACACCTAGAGTATTATGATGAGGAAAACTTATAAATATAAAAGAGACAAGGAAGATGAAGAATCCAAGTTAGGGTCATCTCGCAAACCTAGACAAAGAGACAGTTGCAAAACTAGCACTAATGCATCTTCCTCCCCACCAAGATACAGGAAAAAGTATAAACACTCATAGAACTATGAACTGAAGAGGGAATTCAAAAAGATAAAAGAAACAATATTTGAAGGGGATTTAGATTCGAGAGAGAAGGATGAGGAATGGTTGCTTGTCATGTCTAAATATTTCCATGTTTACGCCTATCTAAGCGAGTTGAAATCTTGTTTAGAAATATATAACCTGAATGGGAAAGTTGCACGATGGTGGAGGGATTTAAAATTAACCAAAGGAATAAAATAAGATAGGATGGATTGGCAAGAATTTAAGAGGTTGTTTAAAGAGAAATACCTATCTAAAATATTTTATGACAAGAAAATCAAGGAGTTTCATGAGCTGAAAATGGGGTCAATAACAATGAATGTGATGATTACCAAATTTCTAGAATTACTGCATTATGTACCCTACATAAAGGAAGAAAAAATAAAAATACAAAGGTTCTTAATTTTCTTACCAACCTATTTTGCACACAAAATATAATTCAATGCTCCGAAAACTTTGGATGAAGCCCTGTATAAGGATAGTTTGTGTTACGAGCATAGCCAAAGTAGGTCTGAAAACAAGGAAATAATTCGAAACATTAAAAGATCATATTCAGAACAGAGAAATAAGGGTTATAAACCAGGGGCTCAGAGGATTCAACACTGTAAATTTCTGCCAAAAAAAATAATTTCAGAACAATAAACCTGTTGATAGAAGTGAGTGTCATTCAAACATTCCAACTCAAAGTTGTACCAAACCAGTTTCATTTGCAGGGAACAATAATAGTTCCAAGGACTATACAATGTTTTGAATGCCAAGGACCTCATTACCTCAAGGATTGTCCAAACCATAAGAACAAGGTGTTAAATAACTTGCAAGAAGATCATATAGTGAATGAAATGGCCCAGATACCTCGAATCTATGCAGCACTAGAGCAACGCCAAGCTGAGTTCCAGCCATCTATGACTGAAATAGAAGGTAAAATTTCCATGCACCCTATTTCTATTTTAATTGATCCATGATCTTTTCATAGTTATATCTCCCCCACAATAGTAAAAAAATGTAAACTACATAAATTGAGGTCCCCAAAGCCATGGATGGTATAGTTGGACACTGACACAAAAATAATTTTTTCTGAATCAATCAAAGGATTCCCATTAAACTTAAATGGGTTGTAAACTAGTGCATATTTAAACATCCTACCTTTGGGATCCTATGATGTTTTGATTGGGATGGATTGGATGGAAAAATACCATGTCATTCTAAACTGCATAGAAAATACCTTTACATGTGCTGATAATTTACGAACTCCTTGTTTGGTGAAGGGATTATCTAGAAAGAATTCTATATGACAAATTTCTGCATTACAACTTAAAAGGAGTGTTATAAGAGACTATAAACTTTATAAGAGGGGGGTGGGTCGCTCTGAACGTACCATCCCTGCACCCTTCATGATGATCGTCCTGCATCCCGATGAACAGATCCCATTAACCGGCGTTTGTGGTGGGGTTTTTTTTGTTTTGCTTTATGTCTGATAGGGTTTCCAGAAGGCTAGCGGCTTGGGATTGTTGCAGTTAGACTTGTCAGGTAACGTCTCCCTTTAGCTGTGTGGATAGTGATGGAGGATTTGGAGATGGTAGACTATTCCAGCGACCACCTGGAGGCCCAGGATGTGTGGGGGTTGCCAGCTGGAGGTTCGAAGGGGTTTTTGGAGGCTTTTCCGGGGCCGGGTTCTGTTGATACTGGACCGTCCGGTTGTGGGGATGTGAGAACGGTTTCGGACTTGTCTCCCTCGGAGTTTCTCATTTTCTCACCACAAAGATTGCCTCTGCCCCTGGTGGACTCTGAGGTGTTTAATGGGCTGCAGGAAGATCTGTTGGGAAGCTTGAGTTGGCCGGATGCTGGGGTTTTTTTCACCAAGCAACTAGGGTTTCAGGTGCCGTCTTTTGAAGAAGGTTTCGAGGC
>LPNX010560825.1:863610-880170 GCA_001517045.1 Pseudotsuga menziesii
AAAGAGACTATAAACTTTATACAATTAACTTTAAATACTGTAGTAAAGAAACACGGAAGAAAATATATGACCTTCCCATCTTACCATATTTTAGAGACATGTTTCCAGATGAAATACCTAGCCTCCTGCCTAAAAGAGATCTATACTTATTCATTAATTTGGTTCCTGGGGAAATACCAGGATCCAAAGCACCCTATCGGATGAGTGCTCCATAATTGGTAGAGTTAAGAATACAACTACAAGAATTGGTTGAGAAAGCATACATTGGGCCAAGTGTATCACCTTGGGGAGATATGATTCTCTTTGTGAAAAAGAAGGACATAACTATGAGAATGTGCATTGATTACCGAAAACTCAACAAATTGACTATCCAAAATAAATACCCACTTCCTTGAATTGATGATTTGTTCGATCGCATCAACAAGGAAAAAATCTTCTCCAAAATAGATTTAATATCAGGGTATCACCAAGTAAGGATTCGAGAAGAGCATGTTGCAAAGACCACTTTCTGAACTCAACTCAGACATTATGAGTTTGTGGTGATTCCTTGTGTACTAACTAATGCACCCACAACCTTCATGTGTATGATGAACAACATTTTCATCTGATAGTTAGATAAGTCTTCCCTAGTATTCATAGATCACATTTTGATTTATTCAAAGAATGAACAAGAACATGTCGAACATTTAAAGATAGTCCTACAAACCCTGCGAGAACACCAAATTTATGCCAAGATTTCTAAATTTTATTTCTTCAAAAAATTAATTCAATACCTTATACATATTATATCTAGAGACGGTATAATAGTAGATAATGAGAAGATCAAGGAAATCATGGAATGGCCTACCCCGCAATATGTCTCAGATGTTAGAACTTTTATTGGGCTAGCCGGGTACTATAGAAAGTTCATAGAAAACTTCTCTAAGATAGCTTTCCCTATTAACTCTTTGAAAACTAAAGAGACTAAGTTCCTTTTGAATGAAAAGTGTGATTTCAGTTTCAGAAAACTTAAGGGATTTCTAACAAATGCACCAATGTTAAAAGTAGCCTACATAAATAAAGACTTTGTAGTATGCACAGATGCATGCAAGGAAGGGTTGGGAGGTGTCCTGTCATAAGACAATTACCATGTAATTGCATATGAAACTCAGAAATTAAAAGACAAAGAAAAAATTATGCAACTCATTATTTAGAACTTCTTGCAATCATACACACCTTAAAGGTCTAGAGACACTACCTCATGGGGACAAAATTTATGATAAAAATAGATAATGCAAGTCTAAAATACCTTTTTGAACATCCAAATTTAAATGCTAGGAATTCACGATGGTTAGATTTTATCAGAGAGTATGATTTTGAATTAAGACATATAAAAGGTAAGGACAACAAGGTTGTAGATGCCTTGAGTAGGAGATTCCACCTTCTACATGAAATATCCTTGAGTAAAACAAAGGACAATTTAAAGACATAAATTAGATCAGCATTAGAAAACGACCCATTTTATATTGAAATCAGAAATAAGCTACAAAAAAACAACAAGGAATCACAACAGAAGATAAACTCAATTGATGAAAAAGGGTATCTTTGGTCAAAAGGTAGGTTGTATGTCCCTAAGATTGCAAATACTAGATACCATATTTTGACTAAATTCCATAAGAAACCATACTTAGGACATCTTGGTTATCAAAAGATGGTTTAAAAAATTAATAAACATTATTTTTAGCCAAAAACGATATATTATATTGATGACTTCATAGCCAAGTGTTTGGAATGTCAACAAACCAAAATTGAACACCAACACCCTATTGGAGTGTTACAACCCTTTCCTATACTAGAGTAGAAATGGGAAGTAATCAACATGGATTTTATAACAAATTTACCAAAGAGCAGAAAACAAAATGACTCAATCATGTTTGTGGTAGATAAGTTACCAAAATCTGCACATTTCATTTCAGTAAAATCAACTTTTAAATTCGTTAACATTGCTGAAATTTTTCTGCGAGAAATTTTTAGGTTGCATGGAATTCCAAAGGGAATCATATCTTACAAAGACTCTAAGTTTACAGGTAACATATGGAGTACTCTTTTTGTAGGCTTAGATACTCAACTAATTTTTATCACGCCATACCATACCCAAACTGATGGACATAAAGAATGTGTTAACCAAATTCTTGAAGACATGTTAAGAATGTATGTTAGCATAATCCTTCAAAATGGGAGGATTACTTGCACTTGGTATAATTTGCATATAAAAATGGTTATCATGCCTCTACTAAAATGTCACCCTTAGAATTTTTATATGGAAGAAAATGAATAACTCCAATTAATTGGAATGATCCAGTGGATAAGCTTATGTTAGGACCTGAAATGCTTAAGGATTTGGAAAATCTGGTTAACATGGTAAAGCAAAATATAAAGGAAGCCCAGGATCGACAAAAACATTATGCTGATAAGTTCCACAAAGATAAAGAGTATTACGTATGATATCATGTGTACCTAAAAGTAGGGGAAATAAGAAGAACACTTAGAATGGGCAAGTGCAATAAGCTGTCCCCAAGATATTGTGTACCCTTTGAAATTCTGGATAGGATAGGCCCAATAGCATATCGGTTGGCCTTACCAACTCACATTAAATTCCATGATGCATTCCCTGTATATATATTAAAGAAATATGTATATGATCCTAAACATGTTATTGATTGGAACTTATTGTAAGTGGAACCAGAAGGAGAGTTCTTTCCAGAAGCACAATGCATACTGGACTGGAGGGGAACATAATTGTTGTTTAGGTGAAGGTGCAGTGGATGCACTTTGGACCTGAAGAATCCACCTGAGAAAAGGAGGAGGGTATGAGGGAGGCCTAACCTTTTCTTTTTATGAATAGACATTGGGATTGTGTTTATTTTAAGAGGGGTGGGATGTGATATCCTAAATTCCCCCCTAGACATATTGCATGTTTTGGTTAAGTTATAGGTTTGAACCTATGAATGATGCAAGACATCATAAACTATGATATTTTATAAACTGGGATTTTAAATATATCTAGAAACTTGATATGGGACAACTAGTGATAAAAAGGGGACCAATCTTATTAGGGATCTAGGACTTATGAAATAAAAGCTTAAGAAAACAGAAAACATAAACAAGATATAAATAAAATTGCGAGGGATAAAAAAGACACATCCTAATTGCTTCCTGATTCAAGAAAAATATTTTATTTTGGACTAACTATTCATTGAGGCTGTTGGGCTAATTTTATTAATTTGATGAGTGTTATACCAAAATCTCATCACCCTCATGTTAGGATCTAGGTATTCTCTTTTTTTCTCCAATCCCTCAAAGTTTTCCCTAGAGAAATGAAGGGATAAATTAACCCCTTGCAACTTTTCCCTCTTTTGAGCTAGTAACACTCTTTACCCATTGACCAAAAGCGTTACCCAAGAAGACAAGAGCTAGCACCACTCCTAATACATGAGAAAATAGGGGTGCCACCACTCTTTCCCTTACTACAAAAAGTGGTGCCCCCTTATCACTTCCTGTTTGATTCTTTGGAGAAGTGGTGCTCAGGTTTTCAAGGAAAAAGGAGAAGCTTCGAGAGGATTCTTGAAGCTGACCTCTGTGGAGCCTCATCCCTATGGTTTACGACCAGCTGGAGCTTGAGATCCTCACTTTTAGGATCTAATATCCACCTCACCCATGAGATCCTCAACCATTCCTATCCTCCCATGCCTTTAAATATTGGCTCACCCCCCATGGGAAAAAGGAGGAAGAATTGTGTTTCATACCCAAACTCTCTCAAAATAATTCTTGAGTCATTGGAGGTAAGGTGAAGTTAGAGGAAAGGAGCCATTGGAAGGAACCCTCAACACCAAGGAATGAAGGTTGTAGTCTCTCCAATCATTTATTAATAAATAATGTCTTTTCTTTCCCATATTTACTGTTTCATGTGTTTATATTGCTTGATTCCTTGGTCACAAGCATAGATCTAGTTGATTATATTGTATGTTATCATGTTTGTCTTGTTGTTTTCCATATTTTATAGGTTCTTCTACAAGGATAGAGAGGACAACCTTTGAGAGAAGTATCATGGTCTTCCATTCAGTTGATTAACCAGATCTAGGGAGAGTCTAGCATTCTATGTTTGTGTTTTGTTCTAGATCTCAACCATTCAGACTACGAAACCAACTCTTGTCCGTAGGAGGTGTGTATTTCTGGCTAACAATGAGAAACAAATCCATTTTTTTTCTTTTCAATTTTTCTCTATGATCATAACCCTATGAACCTGAAAAAGAGAGAGAGAACCCCATCTCTATAAAATATTCCAAGAATATAATAATGAAAGGTATATAGAGGAGCTTGCAGAGGAAAGGCTATCTACTTGCCCAAAAAGGTTTGGCCTAGATATCCATCTGAGTACTCAGAGCTAGTTTTGTTCCAGTGGTGTGGACTGGAAAGAAATAATTCTTGAAAGAGGAAGCTGATGCAAATAAGGAAATTCACAATACTGAGTAAAGGGAACCTGATGTCAACAACTACTTAAAGGAAAGAGCTTCACAACAAAGAACCGTAGGTCTAGGTTTCTAGTAAGATTGGTTCAACTTGGGGGTGATATCTACAAAGGTTGAAAGATTTTGAACAGTTGCAGTTATCGATGGTAGGGTGGAAAAAGATAGTCCCTTATCAATCTCTTTGAAATGTTTCCAGATAATTTATTTAAGCTAGTAGCGTTACATTTTGTTCTTAGATAATTTTCTTTCTTCAATATGTCTTATTAATTCCATATTATGATGTTTCTTTTTGACAAAAAGTGTAGGTTATATTCAATCTGGTTAATTGATATGCTAATGTACAGTTTTCCTGAGATGCCAAGGAAAATATTTTATTTACCCCTAGATTAGAATGTTATTAGGATTAGATAATTTATTTCTTGTAAAAATTATTTTCATCATTACCATTCTGGATAGACTAATGTAGGGGTATTCATGGATTTTTTAGATATTCGTGGTTTTGGTGATATTGGTTTGACTATATTTACTGTGTAATATCTTAGGCGCATGCAAGAGAATGATTCAGTTAGGGTAGCATTTTTCTTTCTGCTCAAAGATGGATTCAAGCTATTGGACATCATAGTATTAGGATGTAGGGTTACAACATGCATACCTAATTATAATCTTACATGTGAATTAAATGAATGAATACACTCCATTATAAATAATTAACAACCTCCCAATTTAATCTGCTAGATAAGAATTAAAGGAGTACATGAAGGAAGCTTCATATAGCCGCATCTATGTGGAAAGTAGGAGAATCAAAACCTAACCCAAATAAATGAGTAGAACAATGAAATATAAAGATAACAAACCAAATTTTACACATAGATAAAGTCATGTACATGTGATTTCAACAGATATAATAGTTTCAAACTCCTTAAAAAATACCCGGAAGATAAAATATTTATAGCGATGAAAAAATCTAAATTCTTTCTTTAGAAATCACATAGGATTGATAGGATGGTATATATATGACTATTAAACAAACGAAATCCTTTATGGATCTCCAAAACCACCTCAATAGAATTAAACAATCATAGTAATAAACAAAGATCAGGTCAATCTGAACTACGATATGGTTTCTCCCCAAAGCCCTAGGTCTCATAGAGTAATGCCAAACGATAAACCAAATAAACATCACAATAGAAAATACACTCATGTATTACAATTGCACACGATTAAAATAAAAGAAAACATAGAACTTAGCCATCGAAGCTAATAATGGAATCCCCAAAATGTTGCACACCCATAACTTGAGAAGGCGAGGCTTAAGAGCCTATGAAAAAACGTTTTTACAAACAATTTATCCATTTCAAAAATCTTGTAAGGGTTGAAGCATAAATAATTAATCAAAATATATGAACATGCACCCTTAAAACACTCAATCATTAATAAAAAAATTTGGATTCATTGGCTGCAAAGAAATGTCAATAGGCTAATACCATCAAGAATGAACTCAACATTTAAATTCCCAATGCCAAGACCCTCTATAAGAATATCTCTGTGCATCCATCGCACTCATTTTCCCCCTTGGCATTTCAAAGTCAGGATTGGTGGCTTATTAGGGTAACGGTAGCCATATTCATCCCCAGGTCACCCTTTTTCTTGCACGAGCTCAAATCTGTCACCCAAGCAAGAACAAAAGTCACAATTTGGGACAGACAATATATGACACTACAAAATAACTAAGAGTAGCCTTAAGACCTATGAGGACTGAAGTTCACTTCTGTGACACTAAGGACAAGATGTGAACCAAAATCAAACACCCATAGCCATGTGTCTTTAACCCTATGCAAGTAGGAAGAACTCTTAACCACCAGCTGACTAACTGGTGAGTGAAGGAAGTAGAGGAGACATGCTCACTATAGTAAGTCATTTGTGAACGAATATTCTCAAGAAGGCATGATAACAGTGCTCGAGAGGGATAAGGAAAAAAAATAGAAGCAACACTCACTTTACATGGAAATCCTAGCAGAGCCAAGCTCTATCAAGGTAGTGACCCGATCGAATAAATAATGATTAGGTTAAACCCTAAAAGGACAAAAAGGGAAATCCTAGCTGCTACAGTCGAGGAACGTGCCAATTTTAATTGTAGAGCGCAATCCTAGTGTTAAACTAGTAGCAACAAGGAAGGTATTCCTACATGCATGTGTTCTTGCATTCAAAAGACTTAAAATAGGAAACCAATTGTATTTAATTTACTTTTCCTAAGTTTACTTTGGAAAATAAATTAAAGTGATCTAAATTAACTTTAGTGAACCACTAGTTAAAGTGAAAGTGAAATTAGGGTTTTTGCTTTACCACTAGTTAAAGTGAAAGTGAAATTAGGGTTTTTGTTTTACCTAAAGTTATAAAAGAGAGATCAATTGGTGGAGAGGACACACACGTGTATTCCAACAGAGACAGGATATTGACAAGGAGAGAAAGTCAGACAAAGGATGTCGTTGAGAAGATGGAGGAGCGAGCAGCAGGATCATCGAGCTTCGTACAACTGGGTCATACACTCACACAGGAGGGTGTTGAGGTTTAGATGGGATTTGCCCAGTGATTCTGTCGGGTACTGCATTCACCAGGTTTGGGTAAATTTGCAGTGATTGTAAAAGTCCCATATTTTCTCTGATAAAATCTATATTTGACTGCTGCACCGATTTTCCCATCTTGGGTTTTTCTGTGGGTTTCCATACCCGTTGCATATTGTAAGAGATATTCATGTGTGGTTATCATTTGATATTTTGCATGCACTATTTAGCCCTAGTTGAATATTAAAGGAAAATTTATGTATCAGAGATTTGGTGAGCTAAAGCTGAGAGATTTGTAGTAGCAGTGATAGATCAAGGGAAAATCTTTAGGAAGGCACAAACCTAGACTTTAAGATCTAGGGTTTGACAGGTACACTTCACTATGGTCATGCAGTTTAGAGTTGAGGATAGACTCCAGGGTGCTCAGAACTTTCCTACATGGAAAGAAAGGATCACAAGGATCCTGGACATCAGTGATGTAGAGGAGCACATTGACTCCACGAAGGTTGCACCCATAGATCTGGCAGATTTATCATCTTGGAAGAAGATTGATTCTAGAGCCATGCTGATTATCATGGATGGAGTGAAGGACCATATAGTCCCTCACCTTTCTCGTAAGAAGACCGCAGCAGAGATGTGGATGGATTTGGAGAGTCTATACCAAAGCAAGAATGAGAACTGGAATATGGTATTGCAAGAGAGGATGAAAAACACCAAGATGACCAAGCGAGAAGGAGTGGTGCCTTATCTTACGAGGCTCACATAGATCAGGGATGAGCTTGGAGCTGTTGACTCTAAGAAATTGGATGAGGAGCTAGTTTAGATAGCCCTTAATGACTTTTCTAAGCCATGGGACACCTTTTTCAAAGGTGTTGTGGTTAGGGAGAAGCTCCCTGATTGGCAGAGACTATGGGATGACTTTGTGCAGGAGGACACCCACATGGGTCAAGGATCAGGATCATCTAGCAATGCTGTACAGATTATGGATGAGGAGGCTCTAGCCCTTACAGAGAAGAGAAAGGGAAAGGAAAATAGGATGAAGGATGGTAAGAAGAACCTTGATGTGTCAAAGGTCAAGTGTTTTATCTGCCATAGGCAGGGACACTTTTCCTCCTAGTGCCCAGATAAGAAGAAGAAGAGTAACACTCATATGGTTGCATTTGCAGAGGTGAATGAGTTCAACAGGAACTTCAATGAGGAGTTTTGTTTGATAGCTTGCATGGCAAGCACCACAAGGAGAAACATATGGTACATTGACAGTGGATCATCTAGTCACATGACTAGATAGAAAAGATTCTTCAAATACTTGCAGGAGGGTGGAACAGGGGTCCACGTTGAGCTGGGTGATGATGCGTGGTATTAGGCATAGGGAGTTGGCACTATTTCATTTGAGAGGGATTCTAGCAAACCCCTCAGTTTCACTGATGTGTTATATGTTCCACGACTGACCAAGAACCTTATATCAGTCTCCACTCTAGAGGAAAACGGATATCAAGTGAATTTCTGTGACCATAGAGTGTATATCAGGTCCAAGGGGTCAGATACGAGCTTGGATTGGGTGATTGGTAGAAGGAGCAGGAAAGTGTACAGATTACACTTTGACCCTCCAAAGGCTCCAGTCAGCAGCAATAGCAACAATCAGGGTGAGTTGTGGCATAGGAGGATGGCACAATTACACCATGGAGCATTGAGGCATTTGAGACAGGAAGTCATTGGAGTTCCTCAAGTACAAGAGGAAAAACATAACCACTGCAAGGGTTGTTATTTGGGGAAGAACATCAGGAAGCCTTTATCACAGAGTGAGCACAAGTCTAAAGAGCACTTGGACTTGGTGCATTCAGATGTATGCGGACCTATGAGTGCCATTTGTTTAGTGTGGTTACAGTTACTGTGTAACCTTAATTGATGACTATTCCAGGACCTATTTCCTGAAGGCCAAGTTAGAGGTCTTTGAGAGGTTCCGAGAGTTCAAGACTCTTATGGAGAACCAAACAGGAAGAAAGATTCGAGTGTTAAGGATAGAAATTGGGGGTGATTACACTTCCAATCAGTTCATGGAGTATTGTTTGTCTGAGGGGATCAAGAAGGAGCACACTGTACCCCATACCCCACATCAGAATGGAGTTGCAGAGCGGAAGAACATGACTATGCTTTGAGAATCCAAGGACATGTTATTTGATCAAGGATTACCACTATTCCTCTGGGCTGAGGCATAGAAAGACTGTAGTATACATTCAAAATAGGTGTCCCCATGTATTCTTGGGGAGGAAGACACCAGAGGAGGTATTCATAGGCACTAGGCCATATGTGAGTCACATTCCCATATTCAACAGTGTCTGCTATTGTCATGTTCATGCTGGCAATAGGAAGAAGCTGGACCCTTATGGAGTGAAGGGGTTACTGGTTGGTTACAACGATATTTTGAAGGAATATAGAGTTTACATTCCTACTCATAGGTGTTAGAATAATCAACCCATAGTTATCTACCTTAGACATTAATTTAATTATTTTTGTCTTATTTTCCTAGTTCATGTGCCCCACCTTATGCAAGTTGTCAATTACCTATCCATAGTGGTCCAACTTGCCTAATTTGACCCATGTAGTGCTTGGGAAACCTCAAGGAATCAATTCTTCTTTATTCTTGGTCTCCTAGGTGCCCTTCTGCTTTTTCTACTTTATTGCCTGCTTTTTCAGTGCTTTAAGGAAATATGGAAAGTTTGACTAGGTGAGGTGAACTAGTTTTTTGTCCTCTTCAGCCTCCACCCTTTTCTCCTTGGAAAAGAATGTATGAGTTGTCATTCCATCACTCTTTAGCTTTCCTAAGTGATTTTTCCAATTCGTGAGCTCCATGACTGATTTGGGATCATCTTTTTGCACCTATGGGGGATTTGCTTAATTTTAGTAAGCCTGCTTTATGCTAGATTCGAATTGCTCCTCATGCATTGAATCCCTTATATAATTATTTAATACAGCAACCTATTATGTTACAGGGTTGGCTATTGTACACTTATTCAATACAGTTTAGTGTTCAGCTCATTATTCAGTCTCTTTTGTGAGTGATTTTGCATGTTCAATTGATAATTGTTGTGAGTAAAATTAATCTATCACTGGGTTCAATTTCCACATGGTATTAGAGCCAGTGTAGATCGATTTCTCTCCTTCAAAAATTTTTTGCAGGTTCGACATCAGTGACTAGGAGCCTTCTACTGACAGCCGAGATAGATTTCTAAGCTATGGATCAATCTCAGAAGATCATCTTGACTCCTTTCAATTTATTTGAATGGAAAGCAGAGATGGAGATACTGTTGAGAGCGAAAGGCCTCTACAGGGTGACTATGGCAATAGAAGCAGATCCCAATGCAGTTGTAGAGAAGATAAAATGGCACAACATGAGGGATGAGGCCTATGGTCTCCTGTGTCTGAGTATTTCCAGAGACCTCCTTTTCCATCTTGATGGATTGACATCACCGAATGAAGTATGGGAGAAGCTTACTGATATTTTTGGGAAGACAGATGAGATGAGGGAACATCAAATTGAAAATGAGCTGATTTCCCTGAGTCCAAATAGCTTTGAATCTCTGCAACTCTATTTCTCCAAGTTCAAAGCACTTGTTTTGCAGTTGAAACAGTGTGGAATCGAAAAGAAGGATGATCAGCTGGTCTTGGCCATTCCCTTGAAGCTTGGCCCTGACTATTCAGTGTTTGTTTCTACCTTCTATGCCACAAAACTGACAGCTCGAACCTGGAAGATTCCTAGCCTTACAGATTTCATGGAATCTCTCACACAAGAACAAGACAAGCTAGTGATGATGGGAACCATCAAACCATCCAAATATCAAGATATGATTGCTGGAGATTCAAAGGTGGATTCAAAAAGAAAAAAGAAAGCTAAAAAGCCACCTGAGAAAAAGAGAGACAAGAAATAGTCTCCGGAGGAGCCACAAGGTTCCAAGAAGAACTACCAGAAGAAGAAAAACAAAGGAGAAATGAGCAAGTGTGCATACTGCAATAAGGGAAATCACACTGAAAGCTCTTGTATGAAGAAGCAAATAGACATGCTGACCCAAATCCTAGAGAAGAATGGCAGCTCCCTTCCGGACAGCTCAAAGAAGAGAGAAGGAGGATCAAGTTCAGATGACAGAGAGAGAGTTCATGCATTGGTTTCTAGCACATCAAGATCACCCAGTTTTATCATTGATTATGGAGCTTCAAGACACATGGTTTCGACCAAGGAGGCATTCTCCTCACTTGACATGTCGAAGGGACCACCTATAGTACTAGGAGATGACTCTCTCACTAAAATTTTGGGCAAAGGGAGGATTGATCTTGATCATGGTCAGTTCAGCAATGTGTTGTATGTGCCTGGTCTTGCCTCCAACCTCTTATCAGTGTACCAAATGACTCACACTAGGTCTCCAAAGAAGGTCATATTCTCCCCTGATGAAGTTGAGATCACAGAGATCTCAAGTGGTAAAGTCATTGCAAAAGGAGTTGCGAATCATGCTCAGAAGGTATACATGTTCTTACACTTCCTACCCTACTCAAACCCCTCTGCTCTTCTGATTCATGCTAATGAAGCAAGCAAGATTTGGCATGAAATATTTGGCCACCTAAATTACAAGTATCTTTCTAATCTTAGTGAAAAAGAGATGGTCATAGGGTTGCCTAAGATAAAATTTTCCAAAGGAGTCTGCCAAGGTTGTATCCTAGGAAAACACCCAAAGCACAAATTTGAGAGAGCTAGTCATGAGAGAACCTCTGCACCCCTCGAGATGATCCACAATGATGTTGCTGGACCATTCCCTCATATGTCCATGAGTCAGGACAAATATGCATTGACTTTCATTGATGATTTTTCCAAGTATTGCTAGGTTTACTTCCTGAAACACAAGTCTGAAGTTTTTGGCCTCTTCAAAGTATTTAAGGCTTTGGTTGAAAACCAGTTTGGGAGGAAACTCAAGGTCCTCAGATTTGACAATGGTGGTGAGTATGTCAAGTATGAGTTTATTAATTATTTTGCAGATGCAGGTATTCAGATGCAGCATTCTATCCCTTACACACCATAGCAGAATGGTGTTGCTGAGAGGAAGAACAGATCACTGAAGGAGATGGCAACATGCATGATGGAGGCCAAAACATTGCCACCAAAGTACTGGGACGAAGCTATCAACTGTGCAGCCTATATCCAGAATAGGGTGCCTCATAAATAGCTTGAAGGTATGACTCCTTTCGAAGCATGGAGTGGGCACAAGCCAGATGTGACCCATTTCAGGATTTTTGGCTCAAGGGCTTGGGCTCATTAGAGGAAATTTCAACTCAAAATGGGCCTTTTAACTTTTATTCAAATTCCATGTCATCATGTGTTAGCCAATGAAATTTGTCACGTCACCGTCCCTCAACCGGTGAAGAGGACGCGACCAACACAACCGGGCAAAATGCCCAATGAACATAAACAGAAATCAAATGAAATCAATGCTGGAATTAAGCATACATAGATGCATTTATGATCATTCATACAGTGGAAGCAAACACACATTCCAGCAATTACATATTCATCATAATTCCATATACAATTGATATAATTGCAGAGATAGACTAGTAGCACTCATCTGTCAATGAAGAACTCACCCGCAACCAGCTACGTCGCTGCAACGTTCCACCCAACCATAGGCCAGCGTGCTCATCAATCTCTCAGCAGCGCTGCCACCCCCGAGCTGGGCATGATTCCTTCAGGATAAGGGTCAATTGCAGGCTTGCACATAGCCAAGGGGACACAAAACAGCCAAACCAACACCGCTGGTTTTCACAGGCTTTCAACAGACAAGCCAAGCCAGCACAGTCCAAGGTTCAACCACTACATACCAGCAGCCAAACAATCCCTTCACAGCTCTGTGAAGAAGTCATAAACAATAGGGGACAGCCCCAAACCATGGAGGAGCACAGCTCAAGTCCAATGGACAACCCAGAGTTGGTTTTGGCCCTAACGTGGCCAAAACAACTCAACCACAACATCCCAGACTAGGGAAACCACAACAATAGCCCAATTTCAAAGTAAAACAATGGCAACTATGCACAGTCCCAAAACACAGAAACTCAGCCCACGAATTGGAAACCCACAGTGGCTCAAAACGAAATTTAACACCACAGCCAACAAAACACAGGGGAAACAGCAGCCCCAAAACATGACAGTGAGAACGGCCCTCACAACATGGGAAAACGACCCAAACACCCTATGCGTGAGGAAGAACTTACACCCAACAGCAAAATGCACGGGAAATACATACCCGATTTCTCTGCGTGAGGATGAACAGACCACAGTAGGAAAATGGCTCACTACGAATTGGGCACTACGGCCAACCAAAAACGTGGAGAAGACAAAAAAGGGAAGCAATCCCTCTTCGTGAGAATGCACAGCAATGGAGAGGACACGAATTTGCAGTCAGTGGGTGCTCAGCCACTCGTGGAGAGGAACAAAATGCCCATGTGAGACCAAATTCGTCCAAAACCTGTGCGTGAGGAACCAACAGACCCAAAATAGTGGTGGGTGAGTGAACAGACCAGGGAGGGGTGCGTGAGGGTGAAGAATGGGCAACGTGGGTGGAGTGGGCAATTGGGTAAGGCTGACAGCCTCCCACAACCACCACCACTTCAGCAATAAATGCCCTCAGCCATAACTCCTCAACCACCAACTGAGCATTAAAGAGGTTGACAAGGTTGGATGAGAGAAAAAGGGTGACAAATAACAAAGGTGGCAAAACAACAAGGCAATAAAACATGGGTTTTTCCCCTTAACCAAGGTTTGACATTCCCCCACCCCTTATCCTTTGGAACCATGCCCTTTTCATTCAACGTTGCACTGCCGTAGCTGGTTGTGGTTTATTTTAATTGATGTGCGGGTTTACATGATGCCGAATTATAATGTGCCGGATAGCACGACATACCATCAACAATTATCTCTATTGCTGAAACATACACAACAAAATCGATGGTGGGGCTTTTGCCTTGAGCTCCTCACCACGATTAATTACAATATATGCATCATGCAAACGGGGTCGAAACCGGGGACATGACAAAATTGTTTTAAATTTGAAATACCGTATAGGTCTTAAACATTTTTTTAATATAAATTTGGGGATAGGTATCATAAAAAAAACTACTTTTTTTGTTTGTATTTTTGACATATCTCCATGTGTTTTTACTCAAATTTTGATCGGGAGAGCTCGTTGGATGCAGAATTAAATTCCACATCCAATGAGTACCCACTCGGCATACTTTTGATGGACCCTGCTATCCCAAAAACAAGAGATACCTGAAAAAATGGAATGATGATGTCATCATTCCATTTTTTCAGGTATTTCTTGTTTTTGGGGTAACGGGGTTCGTCAAAAGTATGCCGAGTGGGTACTCGTTGGATGCGGAATTTAATTCCACATCCAACGAGCTCTCCTAATCGAAATTTGAGTAAAAGCACAGGGAGATATGTCAAAAATACAAACAAAAAAGTAGTTTTTTTCTTTTCTTCCTCCAAAATTAATAAATATTATTTTATTATTTTAACTATTATTTTATTAATTCATTTTAGGAGGCCCATTTTGAGTTGAAATTTCCTCTAATGAGAATTCCAAGAGAAAAGAGAAAGGCTCTGCAGCCCCAAAGCCAAGAGTGTCTATTTGTTGGATACTCTGAAGATTCAAAAGGGTACAAACTGATAAATTTGAGCACAAATAAAGCCTTCATCAAAAGGTGTGTTCAGTTTCAAGAAGAACCCCTTGCAGCAGTGGAAGTTGGAGAAACCTCTTCACCACCTGAACCTCTGAAAGTAAGTGAAGAGTTTGTTGAACATGTTGTTTCTAATTTTTCTGATGGAGATGAGTTTATTGCAGACCCTAACAGCCCTACAAGGCCAAAATGGGCAGCCAAGACACTACATCCAGCAGGAGAGCTAGCTGGGGATCCCAATGACCCAAGGAGGACTAGATCTCAATTTGAGAGTGGTCTGTGCATGAAGGATCCTATGTTTGCTGAGAAATGCTATTTGATGGTGGAATCTGATCCTCAAACATATGAATAAGCAGCAGGAGATCCAATATGGAAAACAGCCATGAAGGAAGAGTTCAGCTCACTCCAGAAGAGCAACACATGGGAGCTAGTGGATCTTCCCCCAGGGAGGAAGTTAGTTCAGTGTAAGTGGGTCTACAAGACCAAATTCACTGCTGATGGTTCATCACTGAAGTACAAGGCCAGATTGGTAGCTAAGGGCTACTCACATGTTCATGGGATAGATTACAATGAGACCTTTGCCCCAGTGGCAAAGATGGATTCCATCAGGCTAGCCCTAACCATTGCAGCCTCAAAGCAATGGGAGGTACATAACATGGATGTAAAATGTGCCTTCCTGAATGGAGATCTCACTGAAGAGATATATATATAGCAGCCTCAAGGTTTTGCTACTAACCCTTCTCTTGTGTGCAAGTTAAGAAAGTCATTGTATGGGCTAAAGCAAGCCCCTAGGGCTTGGTATGCCAAGATCGATAGCTTCTTGCTATCACTGAATTTTGTTCGGTGCAAATAAGATCCAAATGTATATTTGAATTTAATTAATGGTTCATTAATGATCATTGTGTTATATGTTGATGACCTCCTCATTTCAGGAAGCTCAAAGGATGAGATTGCTTCCTTGAAGGGAGCAATGAACCAAGCCTTCTCCATGAGAAATTTGGGGCTCTTAAGCCAATTTTTGGGGCTTGAGATTGCTCAAACCAAATCTGGAATCAAGGTGCACCAGTCCAATTATTCCTTGGATTTGCTAAAAAAATTCAGAATGAAGGATTGCAAAGCAAGCAAAACTCCTTTGCTTTCAGGAGTGAAGTTGGAAGAAGCTGATTCTTCACCTATGGTAAACAATACACTGTATAGGCAATTGATTGGATGTTTGCTGTATCTGACACATACTAGACCTGATATTTCTTATGCAGTAAGTGTGGATTCTAGATACATGGATCAGCCTCATGAGATCCATTGGAAAGCAGCCAAAAGGATCCTTAACTTTGTTCAGGGAAAAAGGACACATGGGATCTTCTATAAAGCAAAATATGATCTTGATTTGATTGGATTTACTGACAATGATTGGGAAAGTGATAGAACAGATAGAAAATCCACATCAGGATATGTGTTCATGCTTGTAGAAGGGCCAATCAGCTGGTCAAGCAAGAAATAGAGTGCCATTGCACTCTCATCTACAGAAGCAGAGTACAGAGGAGTTGTTAATGCAGCAACTCAATGTTTATGGTTGCTGGGTTTACTTGGAGAGTGTGGTTTTGAATCAGAGTACTCAACTACCATCTACTGTGATAACCATAGTACCATTCAAATATGTAAAGATCCATTTCAGAAGCAGAGAACCAAACACATTGAGATCCATATGCACTACATCAGAGAGCTTGTGCATGATGGCACCATTCACCTACTATTTTGTTCATCTTCAGAACAAG
>LPNX010560825.1:887571-898083 GCA_001517045.1 Pseudotsuga menziesii
GCAAACTCAAGCATAAGTTCTGGCAACAATGGACTATAGTTTCGTTACTCTCAATTCTCTCTTATGCTTTCAATGTCTCAAGGGGTTCCTTATATAGTGTTTCAAAGGGATATTGAAAGGTTGAATCTGTGTGATCTCAAGGCATATGGAAGGCCAGGAGTCATATGAGTTGGATCCAAGTCAAGGAAAACTCCAAAAGGATTTGGATTATGCACACATCCCGATGTACGTGACTATAGGGGTCATATCCACGTATGTACGCGGTTATCGGGGTAAAAGCTACGTATATCACTTTTCTTATGTTTTTAGGGATGATCAAGGACACATCAAAAGACAAAAAGTGGTCCATAGGGGCTAATGAGTCTGCAGCGGGACAGGGGAAGGCCATACAATGTGTGATTCACCTAGTGTGGTGAAATCTGCTATAACAGATGCCCCCTAATGTATGAGATCAGAGGGGTTATACGATGGCCGAAATACATTATAATTCCATCCCAGAAGTGGAGTGATGAAGGTACCCAAATGGAAGACTAGCCACCCAATCATCATAGTACAATAATACAACTCTGCATATAACTGCAAATACATATAGCAGTCCCAGATACATAAGAGTACAATGGCCATGAATAGGAATGAAACATGATAACATAGATGTGGTCATCGCCATGTACAATATACATAGATCAGAATCTCCATGATGAAGATATACAAAGGACCATGATCTTCATAGAGGTTGAATATATACAATAGATCAAGATCTCCATAGTGGCTGGAAATGTCCGACATACACTGGAACAAGTCACGAGAGCTGAAATCTCATGAACACTGGCACAATCAAGGAGGTAGCATATAATGGATGCCACCATTCTGGAAGGTCTTCTACACACATCGCTACGAGTACATGTCCTACTATGTGAATAGAGGTGTTGAGGTCAAACATAGTAGTCCATCGTCTGATTACCGGTCATTGATGTATACCGTTAACAGATACGAGATCACCCATCGATAATGAAAATGGGAATCAAGGTACTAGAGTGCAAACTAACAAGTGTGAATAAATGTGTTGAGGTCGAACACTTGAGAGAATCCATCGATCAGGGGACATTGATGTATTCCCAAAACTGTCGATGGCGAGAGAACCTGCCACTGATGACTGCAAGTCTCAAGGCACTCAAAATGACTCTAGACTCCAATCCCAGAATAAATGATCTGACGTCGATGGGATGAAATCCACTGGAAGGAGGGCATTAGGGCATCCCCCATCATCCAACACGAGGTACTCAACAAGGTTGTATAATGTGGAAGGACTCGATCATAAGGTGCACGAACCAGTAACTGTACCGGGAATGGCCGACATGCAAAGTCAACATAACTGAGGAATGGCCGAATCAGGTTTCAACTTCCTTTGAACAAGAGCATGGTGACTGAATCAAGGCAACATAGACTCGATATACAAACTGGGACATCTCTATGACACAGGAGGCATCAATAGAGGCTGCATAGGGACTGGAAGCATAACCAGTTGGTGGAGATAAACTCAGATAAACGAGTACAGCTCCTAAAGTCAAACTATAACCCAACCAATGGATGTGATATACATTTCTCTGTTTGAAGGCGACACGACTTGACAGCTGCCAAAGATAATATCTTTTCTTGTCTGACTTTTTGGTTTTTTGATTTTTTTGGACTTTTTTAGTTATTTGAAAAGCTTGAAAAAATAATAAACTAGCTTTATAGTTACAAACTAGGAGGAGATGAGTGTCATTAGGGCAAACAAACTAGTTCCAAGTAGTGGAACATACCTATGCTCAATGCAAGGATACATGTGTAGGATATCGACACTCGGGGGAAAATCCCCTCCCGGTAAAAGGGAATCAAGCTGCGAAGGATATAAAGAAAAGGTTCTGCATGGCTAGACATGAGACAAGCTCGAGCTATATGGATAAAATGCAATGTTAGGGAAGCTGGAATAAAGCTCAATAAGACAGGGAAAGCTCATGATAATGCACCCACAACTTGATACAAGGGAGTCCGGGAGATCATGGCCAGCATAAGATCAAGAAGAGTATGAGGCTCTTGCGAAATGTCATGGTGATACTATACAACGGACTACCACACCCTAAAGGGAGAAACATCGACATGGGCACCAAATGCAAATAAGGCGCTAACTAGGGTACCCATGTAAGGTGAGGCTCTACCACTCATATCATGCCACTTCTAGAGCAACAAGAAGGTTCCGTGACATAATAGAGTGGGTTCGTACCTAAGGATAAGATGGAATGGTCATAAGGCAATGCATAAGTACAAGCGGATGTGAAATCCTAACCTATATTCCAGTTCAGACATAATACCTATGATAGGAACGAATGGGTCGAAACCTCGGAGAGAGTGTGCAAAAATTGGATTCTACATGACAACCATATTAGTCCAAAACATCCCAAAATAGTCAATATAGAATCCAAACTATAGGATATAGGGAGGAATGATAATGACAATAGCACCCAAAGGAAACAATGCGGTGAACGATGGGACATAAAAAGGAAAGTAAGGTGTAGACCCAACGTTCACGCATCCACTACCACCCCCCATGAGGGTGACCACTGGTGTAAATACCGAGCGAAGGGAATAAAAGGCCTCCACAAATGAAGTAGAGGATGGAATATGACCATTCCCAAATCAACGAGCACGGTAAGGGGTTGTGATGCCCCCAAGTCTAACACCAGTGTCTGTACTGGGACCAAGGACGGGTGATAGGATATCAGGCATGCCGAAAATAAAAGGACCCAAACTCAGAGAGAGCATAAATATACTCAAGTAACCACGATCCCAAAGGCCAACTAGTGCACAAAGAGCACACTCCTAAGAAAATCTACAGCCAAAATACAAGCAAACCATGGGGAGGATATGTGAGCTCCCGAATGCAGCAGGTATGTCTCTCCTGGGAGAGGCTCGAAACTCCAATACACTACAAGCGGAGGTACGTAACCAATTATAGTGGCCCTCAGCTTCAACGCATATAGCGACTGTGCTGTCCGACCTCTACCTGGCCAGGACACCTGCAGAATAACCTCTATAAGTACCCCTCGATATCCTAGGTAAGGTCACTAAGGTCACCTCAATATAATCAAAGCTCAGGTGGATAGTCACAGGCAGGATTGACCGTATGGGCAGGGTAGCAAAGCCCAAAACTCTCGAAAGAGCCCCCAGATACGAATACAATTGTGGAAATATCTCCGGTGCTACTCAGTTATGACTAGGGGTCATCCCAATCAATAACCACTCACACTTCCTCGTGCTTAACTCCCGTTTGAGAGGAGGATCCTAAGAACGATGGTTATATCAAGGATTTCACACACTCCCTGGACAGACACTTAAATGTTGTTGTTTAGTGATCTTGGAGAATTAACTTACAATGAACTATTCCAAGATCCTAAAACCTAAGCTTGTTGGTGCACCATAGAAAAGAAAAGAGTGTATTTCATTTTAATTAGCGTTGATTTTAGTTGGCTGTAATTACTCAAAGGGAAATGGCCGTGCAACTAGTGATATGAAGACTCAGCAGTGAAATAAAAGTGCACACCATAACAAACAATGCTAAGTGCAATCTTTGTCAAATGAAAAATAGGGTATGCCACTACATGAGATGCATAAATATATATTCCTTTCCAAATTCCAATGCAATCCTTCCTATATGAAAGCCTAAACACGACTCTCATCCAAGCAATCCAATGCAAGTACCTCCTCAAATCCATATCTAAGATGCAACTAAGAGTGCAACTACTTTGTATTTTTCAATATAAAAGAATGAAAAATGCAATAAAAGTCATGTAAAACTCTTAGTCTCTGCAGCAAGTATAAAAGACAAACCCAGCGAGACACCAAGACAAAAAGAGTAATGCACTAATGGAAAAACAAAAAGGATAAATGACTAAAACTACTTTCAAAGAAAAATCAATGAAAGAGTGGTCTCTAGTCACAAAAGAAGCATCCAACAGACAACATCAAACCCAAGGAAGACCCAACCACACTCACAACCCACCCAACAACTTCCCACAACATCAAACTCACCAAAAGGGAGGATGTACGCGACTGTATAAAGAACAGCTGCGTATGTACGCGACTTTTGGCCAAAAATCTGCGTAGAAAGGCACATATATGCGACTTTTGGCCAAAAACCCGCATGGGAAGGCCCATATACATGAATTTTGGCCAAAAACCTGCGTGGAAAAAAGGATTTTAGTCTAAAATCTACGTGTATACGTGACTTTTGGCCAAAAATCAGCGTATGTACGTGACTTTAGGCCAAAAACCTACGTATACAGAGAAGGCAGTGGTAAAAAGTAGGCCAAGGGTTAAACAAATAAAGGGGAGTGTCAATGGATGAACATACTATAAAATGCGACCCAGAAATAAGGAGAAACAAAGAGCAAGTCAATCATATCAAGCCCATTGTTGCCCCCAAAGGACAACTACTAGGAATTCCCCAGCGGAGTCGCCAATTCTGTTACGGAGAGAAATTCCTATGGCTTGGGGTACCACAACAGACAGCTAGACTCCAGAAATCAATCTTTCCCAATATGAAATAGAAATAAGATGTCTAACACTAAAGGATCGAACCTCGGACCTTATTCCGGACGGTTGAAGTAGATCCCCGTTGAGCTTTCCAATCTTTAGCTTGAATTGATAGAATACTTCCTCAACAACAAGTAAACAATACAGGCATACTATATATCATGGTGTTAGATCTATTCTAGCATATATAATCAATAATGTAAAAGCATTTAACATATTCCAATGGATACAATATTCATTCAAATACACATTACTGGATAGGAAAAGATATTTCTATTAATATGAATCAAAGATTACAAGTGACAACCTCTGATGGCACGTCTGCGAACCGGAGAAACTGAATCCCCCACTTGGGCCTCCACCACCTCAATCCTCCATCAATTAGATAGCAAGCTCGCTAGCAAAAGGCAAGCTTGGGAAGAACACAACAGTGCTCCAAGGGACAAAGGGATGCAAACTCAAGCATAAATTCTGGCAACAATGGACTATAGTTTTGTTACTCTCAATTCTCTCTTATGCTTTCAATGTCTCAAGGGGTTCCTTATATAGCTTTTCAAAGGGATATTGAAAGGTCGAATCTGTGCGATCTCAAGGCATATGGAAGGCCAGGATTCATATGAGTCGGATCCAAGTCAAGGAAAACTCCAAAAGGATTTGGATTATGCACACATCCCGATGTACGTGACTATAGGGGTCATATCCGCGTATGTATGCAGTTATCGGGGTAAAATCCGTGTATATCACTTTTCTTATGTTTTTAGGGATGATCAAGGACACATCAACAGACAAAAAGTGGTCCATAGGGGCTAATGAGTCTGCAGCGGGATAGGGGAAGGCCATACAATGTGTGATTCACCTAGTGTGGTGAAATCCGCTATAACACATGGTGGACCATCAGAGAGTGCATTGGACAGCTGTGAAGCACATACTTCGCTACATCAAAGGTATAGTGGAGTATGGATTGGTTTATGACCGCAGGGGGAGTGTATAGTTAGCAAGTTTCATAGATGCTGACTGGGAAGGATACGTAGAGGACCGGAAGAGTACTTTAGGTTGTTGTTTCAGCATCAAATCAGGGGTTTTCTCTTGGTTCAGCATGAAGCAGAATTCAGTTGCATTGAGCTTGACAGAGGCTGAGTACATGGCAACCATCATGGCTTCTTGTGATGGTATGTGGTTGAGGAAGTTACTTGCAGGGTTATTCGAGTGTGAGCTAGAGGGTACAGTAGTTCATTGTGACAATCAGAGTGGCATCAGGTTATTTGAGAATCCAATGTTCCCTGACCGAAGCAAACACATAGACATCAAATACCACTTCTTGCATTAGAGGAAATTTGGGGTCTAAAATGGGCCTTATAAGAAAACGTGCCAAAATAAGTTTTTGTGAGTTGGAATTCAAGAACCAATAGAATTTCAATAAAATAAGTCAACCATAATGGTTGAATTGACATATTTGTCATTAAAAAAACTACTTTTTTTTGTTCGTATTTTCGACATATCTCATTGTGTGTTTACTCAAATTTCGATCAGGAGAGCGCAGAATTTGATTCCGCATCCAACGAGTACCCACACTGCATACTTTTGACAGAACCCGCTACCCCAAAAACAAGAAATACCTGAAAAAATGTGATGATGACGCCAATTTGTTATCACTCCAAGAAACTACTTAGTGGTTATGGCTAAGTATGCTTGGTAACTTAAGAAATAAATGTTTTCCAACAGGTGGATCAATGGGATACCAAGAAAGCACAATGAAAGGATTAACTTATCAGAACATCTTAATGAACCAGTGCTTTTAGAGACTGCCAATCAGATACAATATAACAGAAAGGTATGAAGAATATCATTTAGATAACCAAGTACATGTAATGCAGGGTTTAAATAACCAAGTACATTTGGATGCAGGGTCATACTAAACAATAAAGAAATCCTTCATTCAATTTCATGAGCATAAAGCTGAGCTAAACTTAAACAGAGTACAGAATAAAAAGATAGATGAATGGTCTGATGACAGTAGAAAAAGAAGACTGTGATTGTATTATGATAAGCAATCAATACATAGGCCAAATTCTCTCTAAGAATGTCATCATCACGTTTTTTCAGGTATTTCTTGTTTTTGGGGTAGTGGGGTCCATCAAAAGTATGCAGTGTGGGTACTCGTTGGACGCAGAACCAAATTCCGCATCCAACGAGCTCTCCCGATCGAAATTTGAGTAAAAAAACAGGGAGATATGTCGAAAATACGAACACAAAAAGTAGTTTTTTTCTTTCTTCCTCCAAAATTAATCAATATTATTTTATTATTTTAACTATTATTTTATTATTTTCCTTAGGAGGCCCATTTTAGACCCCAAAATTCCTCTAATGAGAGATTTTGTTCAGAGGGGAACCATTCGGTTGGAGTACATACAGACAGATGAGCAAGTGGCAAACATTTTCAACAAGGCACTTTTCATAGAGAGTTTTGTGAAGTTCAAAGATAAGTTGGGGTTTCTACCGAATCCCTTCCTCGTTGAGAGGGAGTGTTAAACTATTAGCAACAAGGAAGGTCTTCCTGCATGCATGTGTTCTTGCATGTAGAACACTTAAAATAGGAAACCAGTTGTATTTAATTTACTTTTCCTAATTCTACTTTGGAAAATAAATTAAAGTGATCTAAATTAACTTTAGTGAACCACTAGTTAAAGTGAAAGTGAAATTAGGGTTTTCACTTTACCTAAAGTTATAAAAGAGAGATCAATTGGTGGAGAGGACACACACTTGTATTCCAACAGAGATAGGATATAGACAAGGAGAGAAAGTCAGACAGAGGATTTAGCCAAGAAGACGAAGGAGCGAGCAACAGGATCATCAAGCTTCGTACAGCTGGGTCGTACACTCACAGAGGAGGGTGTTGAGGTTTAGTTGGGATTTTCCCAATGATTCTTCCGGGTACTGCATTCACCAAGTTTTGGTGAATTTGTAGTGCTTGTAAAAGTTCCATATTTTCTCATAATAAAATCTATATCTGACTGTTGCACCAGTTTTCCCATCTTGGGTTTTTATGGGGGTTTCCATACCCAAAATAATAGTGTTAATATCATGATTTATTTCTCAGTTTTACATTCCGCTCCATACTGTAAAATATATTCATCTGTGGTTATCAGTTGATATTTTGAATGCACTGTTTAGCCCTAGTTGAATATTAAAGGAAAATTTACATCTAGAACCAATGCATGCTCCACACACATCCAACTATACAAGTAATGGGCAGAGCCAGATAATGGCACACACACAGGCTGGGTCGATGTGGAAAATCCACCATTAATGCCAACAAGACAAGATTTTTCATCTAGGATATTCCAAGGTTGAAATATTTCCAACATCATTAATAATAAAAATTTACACAATATATTTGTATTACATTGGAATTTCGAAAGTATTCAAACTTTGGGATATTCCCATAAATCAAGCCAATGCACAAAATAGTCCCAAGGTTGTAGTAAAACTTTCATGCTAGGTAGCGTTTGTGTCCTCCTTTCTATGTGGTTCCTGTATAAGTAGATGTGACAGTAGAGTATTAGCATATTTCTAAGTAAGCCAGAATTCCCTAGGCCTAATGCCAAAAGGGGACATTGGTGAAAATAAGAATATTACAATCAACATTCATAACATCAAGTACAAATGCCACGTTAAGCACCCTGCTGAAACTTAACGACTCCCTTAAAAAAATACAAAAATCATTCTAAGTCACTTACCGAATTAAGGACATACAATAAGATGTTATGATGCAATAAAAGGAGACCGAAGATTACACATAGCTAATATAGTCACAATATAGAAACATATCCACGGAAGAAACAAGTGAAGTAATAATATTTCCAAACATATGTATATATATATATATGTATATATATATGTATATATATATGTATATATATATGTATATATATGTATATATATATATATATATTAAAAAAGGGGGGCAGAATTTTGAGATGTTACATATGACCCAAGCACTTTAATGAAATTTCTAGATAACTTCTTAGTTAGGGCCTTGAACTCTTTGAACCTTAAGAAGGTGTTTGATTATTTTTTGAGGAAATAAATCCATATTTTTCTGCTAAAATAATCAATAAATGTTAGAAAAAAAAATCTACCTCCTATGGATTGGGTTTGCATGGGTCTATATAGGTCTATATGAACTATCTCAAGATGTTCTTTGGCTCGAGATGTCCAGTGGGGAATTTGTCCCTTTTATGTTTCCTAATGTTACAATCCTCATAGGAGTTGGATTGTTCATGTATAATTGGTAACCCCTTGACCATGGACTGTTTGTGTAGGAGATTGAGACTCTTCAAGGGAAGATGTCCGAATCTACATTTCCATAACCGAGTTTCATCTAGACAAGAAATAGTATGGGCTACAGACTATGGAAGGTTGGCAGTTCTGAGACTGAGAGGAAATATTATGTTCTTGGTCATTTCAACTTTAGGTAAGAGTCTCCTACTCAGGGGTTGATCATAAATGGCATAGTATGTATCATAAAATCGAAGACCATAATTGTCATTCATATGTGGTAAATATAAAACTTCATGAATAAACTTCGTTTCATTTTTCTTTGTAAATACATGAAGACTACCTTTTCCTTTTGTTGGAACAAGAAATTCATCTCCTAGCTTGATATTCATGAAAACAAATGAATCCAAACTAGAGAAAAGTGACTTGTTACCTGTCATGTGATTGTTACAAATACTATCTAGTAACCATAAATATGAGTAGAAATTTTATTCACGTTCTTGATAGGAGAGGAACATAACCTATGACAACCCTTCTTCTTCTTTAGAGACATTGGCTCTACCACTGTTCTGGTATGTTTGCTTCTTTCTGCATTCTTGTTAATAGTGGCCATACTTCTTGCAGTAGTTACACTAAATATTGGACTTATTGGTCCATTTCTTGCCTCTCCCCCTCTGAACTTCAGAGTTGTGAGAGTGCTCCAAGTGATCTAAATTTTCATGATTCATTTTGTCCTCTGTATGAGAAGACCGCTAGCCTTTACTTCCTCTACCTCATCCTCCTCTTCCTCAGCCTTTGCTGAGTGAAGCTTGGGTGCTTAAAGAAATGGTAAATGAATATTCTTCTTCATTGAGTCGAGCTTCTTGTTCTTCTTCATTGAGTCGATCTTCATGAGATATAAGGGATCTAGTTAATTCCACTAGGGTGAATTGAGACAAATCTTTTGCTTCTTCTATATCAGCCACTACCATAGAAAATTTCTTGGTGAGACACCTCAGAATCTTCTGAACAACTAACTTTTGTTCTAGAGGTTCGCCATATGTTTGAAATTAACATGTTATACAACTTGGCGAGATATTTATACTCAAAACGAGAAATCTAGCAATATAAACACTTATTTTTGTGAAAAAAACACCTCCAATAAAAAAGGTGGTGCTATAACAATAACCTTAAAATCAAGCCCCAAATTGAAAATCGATGCTACCGATAACACACTATTTCAAAAAATGGTATAATTATATCATTTTATCATAATTTGAAATTGTATTTATTAAGCCTCTTAGTAACACTATATAAAACATGCACTATATTACACAAAAAATATTCAAGAAATTATTAGACCACTCTCTCCATACAAAAGAAAATAAATTTACTATAATAACACAATATTAAAAAACAATAAAAATACTAATAAAAAAAGCTAGTGTAAAAACAAAAAATATTAAAATAAATAAAATAAAAAAACCAAATGTATTGTAACAAAATATTAAAAAAACAAATAAAAAAAGAAAAAAAAGTTTATGTAATAATAGAATATTCAAAAAAGGGATAGATTATATTTGATTTTTTTTTCCTGGCTGCGTGTGAGGGCTGAGAACAGCACGAGCTAGGGTTGAGCAGCGTTGAGCTGTGATGGCGGTGCCTGGGGGAGGGGAGGCCCTC